>MJUU01062241.1:0-14943 GCA_002080025.1 Modiolus philippinarum
TGGTAGGTCAGCATCCATGCAAAATTAGGTCACTTTGACCTGTATTTTTACATTCAAGTTTTTGGACGAGTTCAGATTTCAGTCACTATACATGGTAGGATCATCTAACCTTGCATATGCATGCATCTCTGATGTTACGTCAGCATCAAGGCAAAATTAGGTCACTTTGACATATATTTAATGCTTGATTGATTAACATTCAAGTTTTTGGATGAGTTCAGATCTCATTCACTATACATGGTAGGATCATTGTAACCTTACATATGCATACATCTCGGATGGTAGATTAGCATCCAGGCAAAATTGGGTTACTCTGACAATGTGCCATAACGAGGCGAACTCTGTAATCGTTAATTACCTATGTTTTTACTGTAACCAATAAATTACATCATAAACTATCTGTTCACAAAAATACATCAAATTCTCATGGATAAAAAGTTCATTTCTGACTTTCCATATTTTCCCCGTGGAATCTATGTAAACTCAGGTGAAAAATAGCTAAAAATGAGCAAACTTTGAACTCAATTCTAGAAACACAAGCATTGTGACCCTTACTTTTTATTAGAAAAGTAAAGAGTCGGACACGGGTTAGTCTTGATTTTCGGGTCGGAACAGTAATTTGACGGCTTTTCGTTTGTGACGTCATAATTGAATGACAGATGTGAAACATGATATTTTGTTTACTTTGCCACGAATTAACTCCCTTTTCCAGTAAATAATGTTTAATCCGGAAACTTTGTAAAATATCTCCGTTAAAAGCATGGTGACATATTCATTTTTTGACTGTGACCAATAAATTACATCATAAACTATCTGTTCACAAAAATTCATCAAATTCTCATGGATAAAAAGTTCATTTCTGACTTTCCATATTTTCCCCGTGCAATCTATGTAAACTCAGGTGAAAAATAGCTAAAAATGAGCAAACTTTGAGCTCAATTCTAAAAAACGCAAGCATGGTGACCCTTACTTTTTATTAGAGTTTTTTTTATAAGAGTCGGACACGGGTTAGTCTTGATTTTCGGGTCGGAACAGTAATTTGACGGCTTTTCGTTTGTGACGTCATAATTGAATGACAGATGTGAAACGTCATATTTCGTTTACTTTGCCACAAATTAACTCCCTTTTCCCGTAAATAATGTTTAATCCGGAAACTTTGTAAAATATCTCCGTTAAAAGCATGGTGACATATTCATTCTTTTACTGTGACCAATAAATTACATCATAAACTATCTGTTCACAAAAATACATCAAATTCTCATGGATAAAAAGTTCATTTCTGTTAAGCTAAAAATTGACTTTCCATATTTTCCCCGTGCAATCTATGTAAACTCAGGTGAAAAATAGCTAAAAATGAGCAAACTTTGAACTCAATTCTAGAAAACGCAAGCATGGTGACCTTTACTTTTTATTACAGATTTCGGGTAAGTAGGATTGGTTCTCCAATTGTGCTGACTAACAACTAAATCTCATGGATATGAGTATTACTGTCTATCTACCTTAACTCCTTCTAAGATGCCCTTCATGACAAAACTACTTACATCACTAAGCCCCTAATGACTCAAATCATTCTATGATGCCCCTCATAACAAAATTACTATCCCCGGGTGACCGGTTTTGGCGCTTTTAAGGATATTTCTGTTTTAGTGTAATTTTTATTAACACTGGTTATGTTATATGCCGTTTTCTTGTTAAAATACAACATTATTAATCGATTAGTATCCAGACTTTGAGGTGTTCCATGTAAAAAGAAAAAAATACAGACCATTTTACGATTCATACCGAATCCTGATCACCTCCACCAAAAGGACCTGAAATGATGCACTTAGGAAAACCCTGTAGAAACTCTTTCTCTCATAGAAATTTGATAAACTATATAGATTCTCCTAAAATCTGATGGCCAATGGCTATAATTGCATACAAATATTTAAGATCGTGGTAAATCTTTTTTCTGTTTGAAAACTTTCAATCATAGTGCCATTTTCCCCCAACTTACCAAATATTGTTAGCTCACCTGACCCAAAGGGTCAGTGTGAGCTATTGCCATCACTTGGCGTCCGTCGTCTGTTAACTTTTCACATTTTCATCTTCTCCTCTGAAACCACTGAAGCAAATTCAACCAAACTTTACAGGAATGATGTACTAAAGGTCCTTTACAAAGATTGCTCATTTTGTTCCAATCCGATAAAAAACATGGCCGCCAGCGCGGAACTTAGGTTTAACATTGGACCCTATGGGAAAATACACATTTTCATCTTCTCCTTTGAAACCACTGAAGCAAATTCAACCAAACTTTACAGGAATGATGTACTAAAGTCCTTGACAAAGAATACTCATTTTGTTCCGATTCGATAAAAAACATGACCCCCAGCGCGTAACTTAGTTTAACATTGGACCCTATGGGAAAATCATATTTTCATCTTCTCCTCTGAAACCATTGAAGCAAATTCAACCAAACTTTACAGAAATGATGTACTAAAAGTCATTTACAAAGATAGCTCATTTCGTTGTGATCCGATAAACAACATGGCCGCCAGTGCGTAACTTAGGTTTAACATTGGACCCTATGGGAAAAATCAGATTTTCATCTTCTCCTCTGAAAAAATCAAAATTTTCATCTTCTCCTCTGAAACCTTTGAAGCAAATTCAACCAAACTTTACAGGAATGATGTACTAAAGGTCCTTGACAAAGAATACTCATTTTGTTCTTATCCGATAAAAACATGGCTGCCAGCGCGGAACTTAGTTTAACATTGGACCCTATGGGAAACATCACATTTTCATCTTCTCTGAAACAGCTTAAGCAAATTCAAACAAACTTTACAGGAATGATGTTCTCAAGGTCTTTGACAAAGAATGCTCATTCTGTTCCGATGAGATAAAAAAACATGGCTGCCAGCACGGAACTTGGGTTTAACATTGGACACTATGGGAAAAATCACATTTTCATCTTCTCCTCTGAAACCACTGAAGCAAATTCAACCAAACTTTACATTAGTGATGTATGGAAAGTCCTGTACAAAGATTGCTCATTTCAGTACAATCCGATAGAAAACATGGCCGCCAGCATGGAACATAGTTTTACATTGGACTCTATAAATCACATTTTTATCTTCTCCTATGAAACCTATGAAAACAAATTCAACCAAACTTTAGAGGAATGATGTACGGAAAGAACTTTACAAAAATACTCATTTCATTTTGGTCCAGTAAAAAACATGGCCTCCACTGCAGAACATAGTTTAACATAGGAGCCCATATGAGAAAGCCATCCTTTTCATCATCTTCTCTGAAACTATTCAAGCAAATTTAACTAAATGCATAGAAGGTCCTTTGCAAGAATTACTCATTCCAATAGGATAAGACAAAAACACAGGTGCTAATGGAGAACTTAGCTAAATATTAGACCCCATTGGTAATAAACATATTTTTGGTCATGCATTGCATAGAAGCATTTTGTCGGGTGAGCGATGCAGGCTAAGTCTCTGAGCCTCTAGTTTATCACTTGTAGGTAATCAGTCAGATCGAACATTTCAAATTGGGGTTGGGGTCTTTAAGAGTATTTATTTTTTCATTGCTTCTCTGCGATTCATGACAATTACCATTCAGAAATATTGTACAACAGTTGAAATACAAATATTTCTTACTACTTAAGGTACAAAATCAGAAGCCTGAAAATGTACGTACAAAACATGGCACAGAAACTTGTATGTTTTTAGAAAACAAATATATAAGAGAAGACTCTACTTTTAGATTAAAATCCTCTCAAATACTCGACGAGTTTTGATGAAAGGTTTTTGAATTTCGAAAAATATATCAATGAGAGCAGCGTAGCCAATTTGGTTCGTCTGTTTACACCCAAATGGATATTTATTCAATGTTTTACAGATAGTTGGTTTTTGGTGTTCAGAAAAATTGTACTTTTTTTTTCAATTTAGTAAAGTCATATATCTGCTATTTTGACAGGCCTTAACCATCATCTACTTACAATTAGATATTAATGAAAATAAAATCATTAATAACGTCTTTAATAACGTAGAAGAATTGTACGTCACAAAATAAATTTATGCATCATTTCTGGTCCGCGTCAAAACAGGTAACCGGACGATATGTTGCTCTTCATTACTCAACTCCTAAGATGCCCATTATGACTTAACTACTAAGATGCTCTTTATGACTCAACTCCTTCAATGATGTCCTTTATGACTAAAATCCTACTAAGATGCTTTTCCTTACTAAATGCATTCAAAGATACCCCTCTTACTAGGTTCTTTTAAAGTTCCCTTCAGGACCATATCTTCATGGCTAAACTATTTCTAAGTTGCACCTTTCCAAGATGAAATTTGAAACTTGATTTCTTCTGAGATTTCCTTCATGACTAAACGCCTCCTGTGACTTAATTTCTTCTAAAATACTCATCAAGGCTGAATTCCTTCTTAGATATGACTAACTCCCTCTAAGATGCCATTCATGACTAAATTTCTTCCAGATGTCCTTCAAGACTTAACTCTTTCTCAGCTGCACTTCATATTTCCTTCTATGGTGCCCTTAATGACTCAATTCCTAACATGCCCTTTACAACTTCTAAGATGCCTTCTTAACTAAACTCTTTCTATGTTGTCCTACCTGACTTAGCACTTGCTGAGTTGACCATCATGACTGTATTTCTATGATGCCAGTTCACGACTTAACTCATTTAAGACAAAACTCCTTTTTAGATGCCCTTTATGATAAAACTCCTTCTTAAATGCCCACTATGATAAAACTCCTTCTTAAATGCCCTCCATGATGAAACTCCTTCTTAGATGCCCTCCATGACTAAACTCCTTCTTAAATGCCCTTTTTGACAAAACATCTAAGATGCTCTTCATAAACTCCTTCTATGGTGCCCTTCATGACTTAACTCTTCTAAGATGCCCTTCATGACTAAACTCCATTTAAGGATCCCTTTATAAAAAGGATTATTTTGAAGGGGCATAATTAATGGTGTGTACAGATGATATGCATGGGGGTAATTACCAAATTACAGAACAAAATTATCAAAAGCCAAGGTCCAAGAAGCAAAAAGACAATCAGGTTGAAAATCACTTGAAAATTTTGGACCGCAATGGTCCTGGCAGGCATTTCAAAAGAAATGTTTGGTTATGAAATCAAAATAAGTCCACTGAACCCAGAAACCCAAACAACATACTGAAAAAGTATTAAAGGTTAATTATTCACATAAGTGAAGAGTGTTAATTTTTAGGATATTTTAATTTTAGTCCATTTTATTTTCTTGTTGAAAGAATCTGAAAATAATTCTCTAAAATTGAACCTATCAGTAAATCAAAACAGTTTATGATGGAAATAACATGTGAAAATTTTGTATAAGATAGAATGCCTATTTCATCATCTGTTTGTAGTCTGTTTCCAAAACATTTATGTACTTTTATATAAACCAGACATTTAATTCCCTTTATTAAAACAACAAATCTTCAATGACAGACATTTATTTCACTTAAAAGGTACTTTACTGTCTAATCCTGATTTGTTGATTTGTTACGATTGATTATTTCTAGATTTTTGACAAAGAAAGGAAAACATTTCACTTTACATTTTTATAACTTGCTGTTTTATACATTAGGTATGTTTGGACAACAGACTTCTAAGTAAATTACTTTAAATAGTTCCGTGGCTTCTTTTTACCTGTCAATTTGCATATTTCCGGGCTGAAGCCAGATCAATGGGCTCCATATAAAATGTTTGAATGACTTGTATTCAGAGGTACTTCAATATTTGTCTAACTTGAAACCGACAATGCAATTTGATATAAAGCTTGAGTGACATGAACATAGTCATTTGGTAATTTTAGAAACTGACTTTTGAACAAATCTTATAAATTATTGGACTATCTTTGTTTCAAAAATCAATTAATGGTCATGGTAAATGATAGCCAATGTAAAATTTCAATAAAATCAGTATAGAAAGACAATAAAGGTGAACCACGGCACTTTAGTCCACAAATAGAAACTATAATCGTTAATAGTAATCTACTAAGTCAATGGCTTTCAGGGGTCAGGTGTCCAAACAAGTTCACTTAACAGATTATACTAATTGTTTTCAACCCGATCATTATTAAATTGACAGATTTGGGTTGGTATAATTGAGGATATATATATTTTTTCAACAATTAGGTCGTATTTTTTGTCCTAAGCTTTATTTCATGGATCAATGAGAAGTTTGTTTTCTTTTTTTTCTTTTTTCAGGAAATAAAATTATTTAATTGACACTCAATTTGTCTGAAATTTTAATTGATTCAGGTTATGAATAATAATTAATTGAGAAGAATATTGTCAGATTGCATGTTAACCAAATGATTAGCCTCTTGTAACCTTTATAGTACTTAATATGATATTTCCTCTGTTCTTTTTTTATATAGAATGCATCATTATATTGCACATGAAAACATCGTCCATCACGGAAGAATATAATCCCACCATTTCAAAAGAAATGCCAACGTTATCAACTGTGACATCACATGTTAATTAAATTTAAAAAACGCTCAATTACAGTAAAATGGTAGTTGGTCTCGGAAAATAATTAAATCTTTTGTTGATGAAAATTATATTATGATTGAAATTAGAGCTTTTAAGCTCATCCCCCTATTGAAAATAGTAGAGTTTATTGTAATACAGACTCGGTATAATGTATATTAAGATGGAGTTTGTACCGTGTGGAGAGAAACCGATTCAGCGGATCTATTACACCACAGTGAAAACCAGATGGGTGTCCTTACATCTAACAGTACCTGATACTTCTATATAATTTGCAAGTGAATACAAGAACCTGATGCTTGGATCAGTGGTAAACTGTTTAATATGCTTTTGAAGGATGTCTTACAAATTTAAAATGTAAAAAATTTGTATTCATGATATGATATGTGTTCCCGTAATCTGATTGACCCATCATTTTATGAACAGATATAAAACGTTAAGTAAAGCTGTCAGCGGCGTATATATCATTTTCTTATTGATATTTATTCTTTGAAAGTTTTTATACAGAAAATTTTGACATTTGTTATTTCAATATTGATAATAAATAATATATCATGGGTGCATGTTCTTCAAAATGTTATCAATATGTGAAAGAGGATTTACTTTTACTGCAGAAATTTGTATTCAAAACATACATGTTATTAAGACTTCACAGTATCGACTGAATTTCAGACACATGTAAAAGTTTTAATATGCTATAGAATGCTAATATTGGTACAGTGTCATAAATTGACAACTTATTACCTATATAATTATGCAAAAATATGGTTTACCAAAGGAAACAGTATAAAGTGGAATATGTCAACATTAAAAAGACCCACATTTGTTTAAATGGGAAAAAATTAATTCTGCTATTATTTGTTGTTGGGTTTTGTCACATTTTTTATGCCCCTGCGACAAAAAATTGGGTGGCATATTGTTTTACCCTTGTCTGTCTGTCCGTCCATTTGTTCCTTCTTCCATTGGTAGGAATAAAAGCATATGTATAGCAAGGGCATCATATGTACCTTACAGTCACAAATATCACTTGGATTTAACCTGGCAGGGGGGATGTCATTATAACCCCCGCAAACAAAGTTTGGGGGGGTATATAGGAATCACCCTGTCTGTCTGTCCGTCCGTCCGTCTGTCTGTCTGTCCGTCTGTCCACACTTCTCGTAAGCGCAACTCCTCTTAAACCGCTCTAAGGATTTTGATGAAAATTTACACACAGGAAGGACACTATATGGAGATGTGCATGAAGGAATATAATTATTGTCCGAAACCAGGAAAGGGAGATAATTCGACTTAGACTTTTTGTTGATTCCCTATGTATGGGTTACCTCGTAAGCACAACTCCTCTTAAACCACTTGAAGGATTTTTATGAAGCTTTACACAAAGGAAGAACACTAAATGTAGATGTGCATGAAGGAATATAATTATTGTCAGAAACCAGGAAGGGGATATAATTTGACTTTGACTTTTCTTTGATTCCCTATGTATGGGGCACCTCATAAGCACAACCCTCTTACACCACTTGAAGGATTTTGATGAAACTTTACACAAAGGAAGAACTCTATATATAGATGTGCGTGAAGGAATATAATTATTTTTGGAAATCAGGAAGTTGAGATAATTTGACTTTGACTTTTTGTTGATTCGCTATGTATGGGTCACCTCATAAGCACAATTTCCTGGCTTTCCGAAATGTGCCGGTCAGTCTGTCCTGACCGGCATTTTTGATTCTGGACCGGCAAATAATTATCCGTGTCGGACCAGATGACCGGCAAGAGATTTCATCTGTCATATGGTTGTTGCCTCTGTTTATTTGCATGTCAATAGAAAATGTTTCAACCGGTCTTTAAAGTATAACATTCCTTGCTTTCTTTATTAAATTTTTGCTTTAGAATACAAGCTTTATCCAATTTTGACTACGAAATCGCAAATGGCTGACTTCCGATTTTGTACATCAGAACCAGAACGGAGAAAACACGATTTTTTTCTGGATTTTCGTCATAATGGTCCGGCAAGTTCACTTACGGTCCGGCAATTTTTCTTGCTTGTCAGACCAAATGACCGGCAGAATTTTTATACGACCGCAAAAAATTTGAGGTCGTATAATGGTATGGCGCTGTCGTCATCGTCGTTGTCGTCTGTAGACACTTTAGTTTTTTGTCAATAACTTAAGTTCCAGTTGACCAATCCTTATGAAATTTTAAGACAGTATTCCTTGGCACAAAAGGAAGGCTTTGGTGGGTTTTGGTCATTTTGGCCCCTCCCGTTTTTAAAAAAGGGGCCAAAAAGGTCAAAATTGGGTGTTTTCACATATTTGGCTGTAGAATATTTATTATTTATTGGATTTTGATGGGGTTTCTTTCAATGTGTTCCTAATTAAATTTCCTATTGGATGTATGCCAACGGATTTACGTGGCATGTACCGTTCACGAAATAAATTGGGCCCAAAAGGGGTGATTTTCAAATATTTCATTTTATTTATTTTTAGTCTGATTTTGATGCAGTTTTTTGCAATGGATTCCTTTTGAAAATGAATATAGAGCTGCACCATCAGATTTTTGACAACATGTTTCTTTTCCGAGCTATAAGGGCCCAAATGGGATAAATTTGCAGATTGCATGAAATTTTCATTTTTCATTGGATTTCGATGGGATTTTTTTCTTTGGATTTCTTTTGATATAAGCTTTCAGTAGTATGTCAATGGATTTGGTGTAGCTCTTATCGTTTCCAAGCTATAGGGGTCAAAAGGGCTGAAATGGCAATTTTCAAAATATGTAAAATCTTATATTTTTGTGTTGGATTTTAATGGGGTTCCTTTCTTCGGATTCCTCTTATCATATAGTTAAAGTAATATGTTGACCAATTTTACATACCTCTTACTATTTTAGATATTAAGAAGGAATTATAAGGGTTAATATTTGTTTTTCCTTAGCTTGTGTGCAGCTAATTACTTGTTTTCTTTGAATATATCTTGATATAAATCTGTCAGTGGTTTTATGTTCCCTAGTTTGTGTCCAGCTAATTACTGTGTCCAGTTCCTTATTGTATCGATCTATTTACTGTGTCAAGCTCTTAACTGTGTCCACATTCACTTTAAATCACTCTTGTTCAAATTTCAGTGGTCGACATGCTGCGGTCGTATCATGCTGCGCTCGGCATAGCCCTTTATTCAACTTTCAGAAAGCCTGAATTCCTCTTAAACCACTTGAAGGATTTTGATGAAACTTTACACAAAGGAAAAAACACTTTATTTAGATGTGCATGAAGGAATATAATTATTTTTGGAAAGCAGAAAGGGGAGATAATTCGACTTTGACTTTTCGTTGATTCCCTATGTATGGGTTACCTAGTAAGGGCAACTCCTCTTAAATCACTTGAAGGATTTTAAATTTTAGACAAAGGAAGGACACTATATGGAGATGTGCATTAAGGAATGCAATTATTGTATGAGATCAGGAAGGGGAGATAATTTGACTGTGACTTTTGTTGATGTCTTTGCAATGACTTTTTTCTAAGAAATAATTTAAAGCATAGATATTGTGAAGTCAAGCTGTGGGAGATACATGCTTTTTCATTGTAATCCTCTTGAAAAGTAGTTTTCAATGTGTTGTAATGAAATTTCTCAAATGGTAATGATATTTTTGTAGAATGTCAAATATGCTTAAAAAAAATGAATTTTATATTTGTCTGATTTCAACAGAGTATTTTCATTGGAATCCTTGTGAAAAGTTCTCTCTTGAAGACTATATCATTGTGTCCATACTTGTATTGTGTCTAAGCTTGTACTGTGTCCACACCTGTATTGTGTCCACACCAACTTAAATTTGCACTTACCATATCGATTCAAGGTTCAATGAGCGGGGGGGTATATTTGGCTGCCATTCGGCATCAGCTATTGTCTTCTAGCTTCTGTTGATTTCTTTGAAGTGTTTCAGCAGATTCCTCCTGTTCAGAATAAGGAGCCATTTTGTTTGTTGTCACATATATATTGGTGTAGAGCATTTAATTTTGATTTAATTGTATTATGTTTGTTTGTTTCACTTATTTGGAAATAAGATTAGAATCATACAGAAAGTCAATGGATTTTGTTTGTATTTACCATTTGACGTCACAATCTTGTGGACGCTATGGGATATCTATTTCCCATGATATGACAACAGATCTTTCCCTTTACAGCTGAAGTTGTTTTTTCCTCTGCTGGTTTTGACTTTACTACCAGAATTGACATGTTCAACATGGCAGGTGTCCTATAAGAAGCAGAAGATGCTTACTTGACCGTTACACCTGATCTCGCACATTTTTTATTGAGTTCTTGTTGTTCATCTTTGTATGTAAGTTTGTCTTCATCTTTTTTTATGCCGTACTCATGTTATGTACTTGGTTCTTTGTTTTTCCAATGTTGCCATTAATTTCTTGGATTATTCATTTTTAGACTGACAGCTCAGTTCACATTTACTTTTGAGAAAACGAGAAGCTCAAAGGAGTTAAATTGATAAATTAATGTCTACACATAAACAGGCGAACATCTTTTCATATATTTTACATACACACTGTTTATCAGATTTTTTTTTCAAACTTGGTATAATGTTTTATAAGAAAAAAGGGGTTGAGACAGGGTCCCATCCTGATTTCCCATTGTTAGGATCAGTAAATTGAACCTTTAAATAGGGCTATCAAAATTCCCTGAAGTTAGACAGAACCAGCCAATCTAGAGTTTCCTTCATATGTGGATAGGATTTGTCTGTTTATTGAAAAGTGATTGTGCAACAGTATGTTCAACTTGATCTGGAATATTGCAGGTTCTTATGTCTGAATTATAAACTAGAATAGGGTAATGCTGGACTGTATGTCAGAGTATTTCTCTGTGGTCCATTAAGGCCACAGTTCTATCAAAATAAGATTTTCCAGTCAAATGAATTTATTGATAAAAAGCAATTTGTATTTTTTTATCATTATCATTTATCATGATAATAAAGAAGATATTTTCATCAATTTTTAATTATACGCAACATATTTAAAAAAACTGAGTAATTAAAATAAACCCAAAAAACATATTGAATTCAATTTAATTAGGATGACTTTACACATAGAATAGTCCCCTCGGGATATTGTAATGATATAGTTAATCTCTCTGAGGGGTAGTTATTATGACAGTCCAATTTGTTATATATGATGTATGGGTGGTGTGTGATGTGACACACTGAGAAGTATATATAGTGTTCTGTATCGTTATATCTCTGACCGAGACTGTATTTGCCTTGAAGGATGTTAAAAACTTCTGATATGTATCTTACTATCCACTCTTGTTTTAAATTTGTACCCAGACATCCTAGTATTGTATCTACATACAAGATCACTATATTCTTTGTCCTGCCTCCATTCTTCTATCACTATCGGTTGTCTTGTGTGTTTTGCGTTGTCCGCGTCATTGTCGGCATCAAAAAAAAATTTCTGTCACATTTTTCTCAGGAACACACATGCTAGCCTTCTGCAATTCGTATCGGTATGGCGACATATACCGTGTAATAGAGTTTGGGATCTCTTGCATGCCTACTTCCTGTTTGACAGAATTTAGAATATTTTGCCTTGTCGGCGTTACAAAATCTCTGTCACATTTTTATCAGGGACCATGTATCCCAGCCTTCTGTAATTTGGCATGAAGTATCAATATGGGGACCTATTCCATGTAACAGAGATTGGCGTGTCTCCAATGCCCACTTCCTGTTTGATGGAACTCCGAATACTTTTTATTACTGAAAATCTTTGTCACATTTTTCTCAGGAACCACATATCCAAGCTTTATGCCAATTAACATGGAGTACAAGTATGAGATCCTATACTGTGTAAGAGATCGAGTTTTAGCACTTCTTGTTTGACAGAACTTAGACTAGTTGTCAGTTTGATCCAAGATTGACAAGATGCACCTCAGAATTATATCTCCGATAACTCAGATTGAATTCAAGAATTAAAAAAAAAATAATATAAGTCTGGCAACTAAAAACCAGATGAGCCATTAAAGTCTCCAGAGAACTGAAAACCTCTGAATTATTGTAAAATTATCTGTTAAAAAATATTGTTGCTGTTTTAAAATATTTTTCTCCATTGAAAACCATAATGTACAAGCATTTAAGAATTACATATATTTTTTTCTAATATTTTAACAATGGAATAGAACTATCTATTGATTGCAGACATTTGTTTAGTTTGAATGAGTCAGGAAATAAGAATAATGGCTCAATTTGTCACCAGTATCTGAAATAATGTAGGATTTGAACATTTTTTTATTGATTCAAATATACAATTTCTTAGCATTGGATAAATATTATCTGTTGATGTGGTTTTAATTGCCGTTATTAAAATTGTGATAATTAACAGAGTATCATGTGATGTACTTTATATATAAATATATATGTTGTTTTTGTTGTGTAAAGATAAATGATACAGTGTGTATTGTGTTGTTCAGATAACTGAAATATTAGTTTCAAGTTTTTTATTAAAAATCAATTATTTAAGACAGATTTTTAAGGGGTATAAAATTTATTATTGAGTGGAAACATCTAACAGGTTACTATATATTGTGATTCATGTTTTGAATCAAATTTAGTCAAAATATGTGAAAAAAGAAATATAGAAAGTCTGTAAAATACCACAATACTGTCAAATTTATTGTCTTTGATATATACTTCTAACAATAATGAATTAAACAAAAACAAGAAGAGGTGGAAATTGTAGATTTTGATTTTATATTTGTGTAAAGAGTTGAAAGGATCATGTTTTGGTCAGAATGAGTGATGATCTAAGTAGCATAAAAAAATCTCAAATCTGTCTGAAATTACAAAAACTCTTATTAGTGATTCATATCAAAATTTTCAAAGGCATTTGGACCCAAATAACAAAAACACTTATTAGTGATTCATAAACAAATCTATCAAATGTTTTCCAGCATTATCTACATGTATTATCTCCCCTTAGTAATGTTTTTTTCAGACCCGAATTACATGACATTGTATTTACAAAATTTGATTTTTTTTCTTCAGATTTTGCTTTCATGGTCTAAAATAAACACCTGATTAACATAAAATATATTAATTACTTAACTCATCTTTTCTTAGATCTAAATTATATATGGCCAAAATAACCGTTCAGGAGAATCACAGAAACAAGTGACTATGTGATCACTTATATAAGTGATTTAAGAGCTTTTCTAATGGAGATCCTAAATAACCATATATCAGCAAACTGATAAAATGCCTTGCTCTGGAAAGTCATCTAAACTATTTCTGATTATGGTCAAGTACATGTAAGCTATGAAATATGCAAAATTAGGCAGCCATTTGACAAGGTATTGAGAGAAATTAAGATTTTTGGCTAAATTTGGCATTTTTTAGGTCATTTTGATAGTCAGTTTTCCATGTGAAAATGAATTTTCCTAATGCCCATGATAATTATTTTGGAAACTAGGATGTTTCAGCTTAAAGTTAAATCATTGAAAAAGTACTATTCTTGGACAAAAAAAACCTGGTGTTCAGCTGTATGATCACTTATATAAGTGATTATATAGAAGAAAATCGATGAAATCACTTATAGAAGTGACAACCAATAAATTAGTCCCTGCAGTCATCCAGCTTAAATTATAGAAAACAAAATTACCAAAGATATTATCAAATCAATGTCCACCTTTAAAACATCAAAACTCTTTGTCAAGCCACTGGAAAACCCAAATCATTGTGCTTACCTTATCACTTGTATAGGTGCTTAAGAGGGAAAATCAAGAGAGACAACTCTTATTTACCATGCAGGGACCATAATATTACGGCCTGCCGATAAATTTCATTTGAACACCCCTTACAGCTCCCAAAGCCTACAGAGACGAGGTTTTTAGCTCACCTGGCTATGCCAGGGTGAGCTTTTGCCATCACTTTGCGTCCGTCTTCCGTCCGTCGTCCGTCCGTCCGTCCGTCCGTCCGTCCTTCCGTAAACTTTTATTCAAAGATCTTCTCCTCTGGAACCACTGGGCCAATTGAAACCAAACTTGGCCACAATAGTCCTTGGGTGGTCCCCTTTAAAAATTGTGTCGCTCAGGTCTGTACGTCATCCAAGATGGCCGCCAGCTGGGACCAAAATTTAACATTGGACCTTATGGAAAAAAAACGTTTCAAATTCTTTTTCTCTGAAACTACTGGGCCAATTGGAACCAAACTTGGCCACAATAGTCCTTGGGTGGTCCCTTACAAAAAAGGTGTTTTTTAGGTCCGCACGATTTCCAAGATGGCCGCCAGCGGGAAACATAGTTTTATCATTGGACCCTTTGGGAAAACATTTTCAAAGGTCTTCTTCTCTGAAACTACTGAGCCAATTGGAACCAAACTTAGCCACAATAGTCCTTGGGTGGTCCCTTACAAAAAAGGTGTTTTT
>MJUU01062243.1:5931-20292 GCA_002080025.1 Modiolus philippinarum
TCATAACGCAGTAAGTGATGTGGCAGCTCCAAAACCAACATGCGTACTTCTCAAATTGAAACCTGATTGTGAAAACCTCTATCGGCATCGTTTACAATAGTCTCAATTTACAGTTAAACAAATGCGCTGTAGAATTTTGTCAAGTTTGCTGTCGC
Organism: Modiolus philippinarum; assembly: GCA_002080025.1. Lineage (NCBI taxonomy): Eukaryota > Metazoa > Mollusca > Bivalvia > Mytilida > Modiolidae > Modiolus > Modiolus philippinarum. The sequence continues at coordinate 6,087 of MJUU01062243.1, forward strand.
TATGGCCTACAATTACAACTGGAATACAAGTAAGGCAGTTTTCATTTCAGTAGTTGGTTTACGGACATAAGCCAAAAAAATTTAGGGTTGGAGGAGTGAAAAAATTTAAATTAAAACTCAAACTTTTCATTTATCAATCAAGTCAAGCCAAATTAAGTTCCCACTTTTTTGGCCAGGGTATCACTGTTACTTGACCTCTTAATGTAAGCATTTAGGCCACGTCAAATTGATTTATAGATTCTCATCCCCACCCGCCCCATTTTTGTTTATTATTAGTTTTTAGACTGGCAGTTTGGTTAGGGCTATTCCAGTAAAAATTTCCACCTGGGGTTGGAACGCCACTTATTTTTGTACCTCCCACCAAGAGAAAAAAATTAAATATATAGTTAAACTATTAGGATACAATAGAAATTTACCCACCACCAACAGAAAAAAAAAATAAATGGTGTTCCACCCCCATTTGTTTTTAGACTGGAGGTTTGGTTCCCACTTACTTAAGGGCTATTCCATTTAAAATTCCCACCAGATCCAAGTCAATGGAGATATAAAAAAAAAGAACCAGAGACAAAGTTACATTTCAATAAATGTATGATTTTTTTTTATTTCAGATAACTCCACAGTAATGTGCAGACAGATTACATCGGAAGTTTGGTGAAGGCACCTTTTTGGGAAATAGCTATGTGATGATTTATAATTAAATGTCACCACTGGTTATTGCCTGAATAAGTGCTGGAAATTCATCTCAACAAAGTTTTAACATACAAACTCATATAAAGTAGGAGTGTTTAATTGAACTGTAAGGGTAGATGGAGACCAGCAGGAGAAACTGGATGGTTGAGATGGACTAAAGGAGAAATGGGTATTTAAGGCAAAGATAGAGAAACAAGAGAGGAGAGATAAAGGACGGGAGAAGAGAGAAAGAAGAAAGGCATTCACCTATCCAAATGTAAGAATGGAATGTTCTTTTCTATCCGTAAACTCAAATTTGTAAAGAATAGTGATTCGAGCCGAAGGCACTTGTTTACCAATGAATATTCATTTCCTGCTCATTATCATAACAAACGTCATCGTTGGGGTCATACTGCCTTCGGCCATCTTGCTGATATCAATCTCATTGGGAACGAGACTTTTCTGGAGGCCATCAATCGGAACATCACTCGGCCATTTCCGTCAAGTCAAAGAAACTTGAAATGAAATATTGATAGAATTTCGACTCCTATGCTTCGACCAATGTCCCCTATGGGATAGGGCTAGGCTATTCATAAATGGCACATGTTTGTACCAGGGATGGCATGACTGGACCATTGATTGAGATTCTTCAATAAATAATTTGTAATTTCTGAATTATGGGGGGGGGGATTCTGAAACACGTTCAAAAATCTTAAAAATACACACAACAAGGGAAAATATATTAGATATTCCGGTTGGCCTTAACAAATCAAACATGGTCTCGACATTTTTGGGTTTCGAGCACCTGCAACTTGCAAGGAGAAAGAAAGCACCTGAAACAGCAGACTTTTCGACCACAGCCAGTTAGCAGACTGCAATACAGTCTTTCCTATTAAAGATTTTATTGTTTTTTTTCTTGTGTTCAGTGGTAAGGTAATCCCAAACCTCCTTTTGCCGTAGTCTTCGTGGTGTCGGCCATTTTGGTTCATCTCAAGGGTCAGATTCAAATATAGTATTTGATCAAAATATTCTTTCGTATTTCTTAATAATTTATTCAATTAAACAACAAAACTTTAACTTGCCAATATTTTATGGACACATTGCAGGAAAACTCTGAAGGCATATATGGCCTATTTATATGTGCGATGTTTCGTTGTTGTTATGAGTAAATAGGCATAATTTGAATATTTGGACCAAAAATGGTCCGTATTCATACTACTTACCTCCGAGGTCACTTTCCGAACTTTAGGCGGAAATGGCCGAAGGTCATCCGATTGGGAGGCCATGAGGCAGGACTAAATATAAGTTGGTTCCCGCCGCAATATTCAGCATGCCTTCGTCATCTACAAATATGACGGTCGGTATCAGGCGATGGTTGACCTTGAACTTGTATGTACTGGTTTCCGACGTTTCTTAAATTTGACGGCGTAGGAACCAGTTTGTTGACACGTCATGTCTTGTTTTTGTTTTGATATATATTTATGTAATTGATGATAGTTCAATGTTGGACTTTAATTGCAATAAAATTTACTTACTTACTTACTTACTGTACGTCGGCCATCGTAAGAATTTAGTCTAAATACCTTCACAATGAGTTGTTTACTGGCGATAGTGAAAGGAATCGATTTTAAACTGTAAAAAGCTTACGTACATAAAATAACAAAAACACGCGAGGGTATACTGTAGATTGAATGAAAATCAAGCGTTGTCACTTGGTCTTTGTTTTGCTTGGTTAACAAAGGCGGATCCAGAAGGTTTTTAGATGTTAGAAACTCCCCTTTTATTAAAATTTCATGCAAAAATTTCGCGAAACAAATGTAAAAAAATATCTCTGTCCCATTTGTAAAAATTGCCCCCCCTCTTTCGAATTTACCGAAGCAACAAGCAGAGACACTCATCTATCTTTTTTCAATGTACAGTGTCAGTAATTAAAAATAAGGGATTGGGATGTGTATTATAACATTTGCCTTTTTTGATCCACAGGCATTAGGGCCAACCATTTAACTTGAAAAGGAGTTAGGGACCGACCATTTAACCTGAAAAGGGGGGGGGGGGGGGGCTATGGTTTATTTTTCGAAAAAAATATTCTGAAGCTGATTTTATGAATATTTTGGCTGAAAAAGTGTTGAAAAAGAAATATTCTGAACGGGGATTTCTGCTCCAAAAAAATAATGCTTATTTAAAAAAAAATATTTTGTTTATGCTAGTTAAATAAATAAATAAATTTTTTGGGCGAAGCGGGAAAAAAATTTTCTGTCCAGAGAAAAAAAACCAGAACCCCCCCCCTTTTCAAGTTAAATGGTCGGTCCCTTATGTTTTTTTTAATCTGAATAGAATATTTTTTTTTAACATTTTTTTTTCAAATTATTATTTTTTGGAATAGAGTGCCGCCTTCAGAATATTTTTTTCATCATTTTTGCAGCCAAAGTATTTTTTCACATAAAAGCAGCTTTAAGATATTTTTAGGAAAACAAGAGGCTCTCAAGAGCCTATATCGCTCACATGAACCATGGCTGACATAGATAAAAGGCATTTCTAATAGGAAAAACAAAATATAAAATTTAGCAGAATACTTTTTTTTCTAAAATTACAGTATTCTGGTTTGGTTTCCATGGCAACTGAAAGATTCACCATCTATTACAACCCATAACAGAATACCATTCAAAAAAATTTGGGCAGGGGTTCCCTTTATAATCAAGGTAATACATAATGCTGAAACTGAAACATTCAGACCACAATTCAAATAAAAATTCAAAAATTTGGGCAGAGGTTCCCCTTAAAATCAATAGGGCAAATATGAAAACTATGTTAAGATGGTGGCCATCTTGGATGAGGTACGGACTTGCCGGATACCTTTATTGGAAGGGACCATCTAAGGACCATTGTGACTAAGTTTGGTTATAATTGGACTGGTAGTTTCTGAGAAGAAGATCTTTGAATGTCTTTTCCATAGGGTCCAATGTTAAAACTATGTTCCCCGCTGGCGGCCATCTTGGATGAGGTACGGACCTGTCAGATACCTTTTTGGAAGGGACCATCTAAGGACTATTGTGACCAAGTTTCAGAGGAGAAGATCTTTGAATGAAAAGTTCACGACAGACGCCAGGTGATGGCAAAAGTTCACCCTGGCACAGCCAGGTGAGCTGAAAACCATAGCCCCTCCTCCCCACTTCAAGTTAAATGGTCGGTCCCTTACATATATGTGTTTGGTATCCATGATAATATTACACCCTTCAAGTAAAAGGCATGAATTGTGGTCATGAAGTTGGTAGTCTACCTGTATTGGGTTTTATTTGTGTGTTAATTATACAGAGAACGGGAAATTTTGGGTAACAATAAACCAGTTTAACCCTATACTCAGTGCTGGCTGCTAGTGCCCGTACCAAGTTCGGCTTTCTTGAGTTCCTGTCCTTGTTTATGTTTGCCTTTTGCCTTCTATTTGTTGGTTTGTTTTTTCTTGAGCCATTCCTTGATACGTTGTGGAATGTGAAGGTATTTTTTCAGCCTTTGAAGGTGTTTCCTGATATCTTTTTCATTTTATAATACTATTATACCCTACAAGTAAATAGGAATCACAATATCAACGGACATTAAAATTCTCAAATTTAAACGAGATGTTCCTGACTAGGCACTTTAACTACCAGGCATTTTTGAGAGAAGATTCTACATGTAGTTATTTTTGTTTCATATTAGTAACCACAAACAATAAAAATGGAATTGAGGTAATCGAGGCTTGTTGAAGGTTGAGGTTAGAATTATCATTTTATTTTCAGATTTTATCATATTTTCCTTTGATAAGAGACAAAACGAATTGCAGCATTTTTTTCAGACCCCACCTCAAATAAATATTTTTGTAATGAATGTATGTGAGGATTTCCTGGTGTCTCATATTTTTGGTGTAATCACCCTGATAGACAATATACAATATTTTCATTTGCAAATCAATTGCCCTCTCTGGAAAAATAATCACAAACAATGGCAGTATACACAATTGATAAAAAATAAAACAATAAAATTATTATATAAAAGGGATTAAAGTCAGTGACCCCATATACATGCAGTTTGCTGGGACAACTAACAAATTTTTATTTATCACATGCTATTTGTCTTTAATATTTCATCTCTTTTTAATTTTATAGAGCTCAGAGCTTAGACCTATTCAAATAAAATATTTATACCAAATGAGTCTTCTGAGACCATAAACCAAACAAATTTCTTCTCTTTTCAAAACTGAAGCTAAAGTTACTAACCAAAACCAAAGGTGTCTACAGATGACAACAATGATGCCACCAACTATGACAGCACCAAACATTATCTGACCTAGAATTTTTTGTGGTTTTATAAAAATAACATGAAATAAAATTTCTAAATTGATTTTAAAATTTGATCATTTTATCAATTTTTCAAAACAATCACAGTAATAGCTATTTCAAGTTCTGTATTAACTGAGTATCCAATCATTCATATGAACATTAAGCTTAGCGGTTGTATAAATCCTACTGTCATGACTGTAGATTTTATTATTTCCAAGGCAACTTATCAGTTGAGCTATATGTCAGAAACTGGAATTTGCTTGCAACCAGTAAAGCAAGCTCTAAATGGTCACAAAATGTAAACTAGAGGCTCACATGAGCCTGTATCGCTCACCTGGTGACTGGTTTTATTCATTGTCACGAAGAGACCACTCATTCATACTATAAATCTGTTCACCAGATGTTACATTTTCAATTTTGGATGAGTTACAAACATAAGAATTACAAGCTTTGAAAGGGAACACCAAGAGACAATCGTAACCAAACTTGATTCCAATTGGCTCAGTAGGTTCAGATGAAAAGACATGTGAATGCATTTCCCATAGGGTCCCTATATTAAACTATGTTCCATGCTGGCGGCCATAGGTACGAATGTCAAAATCACAAACTTTGAAGGGGACAAGCCAAGGACTATTGTAACCAAGTTTGGTTGAATTTGGCTTGGTAGTTTCAGAGGAGAAAATCTTTGGATGCATCCCATAGGGTCCCTATGTTAAACAATGTCCTGTGCTGACGACCATCTTGGATGAGATACGAACATAAAAATCACAAACTTTAAAGGGGACCAGCCAAGGACAATTGTATCCAAGTTTGGTTCCTATTGACTTATAGTGGTTTCAGGAGAAAAGACCTTTGAATGTATTTCCCATAGGGTCCCTATGATAAACTATGTTCCCCGCTGGCGGTCATCTTGGATGAGGTACAACCACAAAAATCACAAACTTTAAAGGCGACCACCTGAGGACTATTGTGACAAAATGTGGTCCACATTGGCTCAGTGGTTTCAGAGGAGAAGATCTTTAAATGCATTTCCCATACTGTCCTATGTTAAACTATGTTCCCTAGTGGCGGCCATCTTGGATGAGATGCTATTCTGCTGGACATATGTAGAAATTATAGTACTGGAAAAGCTCAACACTTTTGTAATTCACATTTAACCTCCATCTCGAACAGTTTTTGAAATAAAAGTAAAAATGTTAAAAAATCATGAAAATTCAAAGAAAAAGGGGCCATAACTCCTATGTGGGTCACCAGATTTTCTTCAAACTTGCAGGAAATGTGGATCTTACTATGCTGACCATTTTTGCAATAAAAACTCCACTTCTTTCTTCTACCATTTTCAATATACAAGACTAAAAAAACAAAAAACGGAAAATTTTACGGAAAAGGGGCAATAACTCCAAGATGGGTTATCGGATATTCTTCAAAATTGCAGGGCTGGTAGATCTCATCAAGCTGATCATTTTTACTTCTATCAGACTTTTGATATCTGAAACGTTTTTCGAGTAATTTGCAAAATACGGCAATTTACCCCTATGTTCTTTTTTTAGTAACAGCGACCATGTTGTTTGGTCTACGGACATAATAATCATAAACTTGAAAGAGCATACCCTGGTGATGATTCAAGCCAAGTTTTGTTAGTATTGGCCCAGCAGTTTCAGAGGAGAAGATCTTTGAATAAAGTTAACTGAAGGACGGACGGATGGACGACGGACGCCGAGTGCAAGCAAAAGCTCACATGGCCTTTGGCCAGGTGAGCTAAAAAGTAAATACCGTATATCAATGGAAACAATCCACATCAAGTAACTCGAATTTTCAGAAACTGAAATTTTATAAGGAGACAAGGACAAGCCAAAGACCAACATGTTCCTGACTTGTGACAGCAGTGGAAGATCCAGAGGGGGAGGTGGTTGGCACAGGGTGACCGGTCAAAAAATATTTAAAATTTCTGTATTTTTTTGGGGGGGAATTGGGTTTGGTCCCCCTAACAGAATAATGTTGGGTAGGGCCCATTAAAAATTATGAGTCTGGATCCTCCACTGGACAGGCATAAACATTTATGGTGTGTTAGACTTACTTACAAGATTAATGCTCAGTTGACATGTTTGAGGTTATTACATATAATCCTCAGTCAGACTTGAACTGACAACTCCTTACATTGTAAGGTGTAATACATTTTACTATAGGGATGTATAGCTTTTCACCTCAAAAAATGAACAACATTTTGATGTTGTGAGTACCTCCCATTAATTCAATAAATAAAACAATTGCAAGTATGAAAAAACCGATTGGGCATCTCTTCAAAAAGTGCTAAATGAGGCCTTATCTCCCTTTATTTTAAAATGTAAAAGTTCAGCAGATATTAATAGCTTATGGGAAGAATGGAAACTGATTGTGAATAAAACAGCTACGCAAACAATTGGTAAGGTTAAAACTGTTAAAGGCTACCGCGATTTTTAGGATAAGGAACTCGATCTACTGCTGAAACGTCGTCGTGAAGCAAACCGACTAAAACGGATCCATGAAAAATCAAATCAACATGATAACGAAATTGGAAAGCACTTGTCAAATATTTATCAGAATCGTAAAAATGCCCTGCATGATGCGATTAAACGTAAAGAACGTCAGTCAAAAATGGAAGCATTTTCCAGATAATGTATTTCGTCTAAAAATAATTCGAAGGGGTTTTGGGAGTTTTTAAAAGATAAAAACGTCAGAAACAGTCCCACCGAAATCATGGATGTTGCTGATCCAAGCACAATCTTAACAGAAACTAATGATAGAAAAGAGGCTTTACGTAGCTATTTTAGTTCAATCGGTACTAACGAAAGCCGTCTAAGTGCATTAGATAATGAAGTAAACTAAGTGCATTAGATAATGAAGTAAATACTCTTTTAGGTAAAATTGAAAATAACTGTATTCAGTCGGAAACGCCTTTGTGTGTGAAGATTACTCGTGACAAGATTTTGTCTGTTCTAAAAAATTTGAAACTGGGTAAAGCTAGTGGAATAGATGATATTCCTAATGAATTTTTAAAATATGGTGGGGAAAGTCTCTTGATTTCATTACAAGAGCTTTTTATTAAGATATCTGATTTGGAAATAATTCCTGATGAATGGCATTGAGGTATAATCAAACCACTCCACAAGGGGGGTTCGGCTATTAATTTGGATAATTACAGAGGTATAACTTTAACTTCAAATTAAAAGATATTCTGTAAAGTTATTGAATATACTGTAATGAACTATCTTGAAGAGAAAAATATCCTCGGTGATGTCCAAGGTGCATTCAGAAAAGATAGAAGGACAGAAGACCACCTCTTCACTCTACAGGGTCTTTGTAGTCTAAGGAAGAGCAAGAAGTCAAAGACTTATCTTGCCTTCCTTGATCTCTCAAAGGCCTTTGATAGAGTTTGGAGAGATGGTCTTTTCTGCTTACTTTGGCAAAAGGGAATTCAAGGGAAATGCTGATGTTACTACGCTCATTGTATAAAAACGTGAGTAATAAAGTTATTTTTGGAGATTACCAAACAGATTGGTTCGATCAGGAATTTGGACTTAAGCAGGGGTGTGTTTTGTCTCCTACATTATTTTCAATTCTAATGGCGGACCTCGTCGAAATGTTGCAATCTAGCAATGGTTTTGAATTTGCTTCTGAAATTATAAATTGTCTTCTGTTTGCTGATGACATTGTTCTTATTGGGAAAACAGAAGAGGAGCTTCAAAAATTATCAGATATCACTTATGAATTTGTGAAAAAATGGAACTTAAAAGTAAACCCGAAAAAATCTAAAGTTTTAGTGGTAAGGAAGCGAATCGACAAGAATAAGCGATGGGTTTTAGGTAATGATACTGTGGAAGAAGCAAATGAATACAAATATTTAGGGGTGTACTTCTCGAGATCACTGAACTTTTCGTATCACATAAACAATTATCTAAAGGATAATTTTACAAATAAATTGAATCAGGCAGCACGAATTCTTGGCGAGCATGGCCACTTCAACAGAATAAATTTTGGAAATACATTATGGACATCGGTCATAAGACCTACTATATCCTATGGTTGTTCAGTTTGGTTCCCAACTTCTAACGCTAGTAAACAGTCGCTAGAAAGTTGGCAATACCAATGTGGTAAAGTTATTATGAATATGTAACCGGGAAATATTTGGACATTTGGACTTTAATTCAAATTAATCGTTTTCATTTAATATTCTATTCGGACATTTCTTCTTCTACATTTTAATCATTTAATTACATAATTTTAGTGCTAATTGTGACAAGTAAGTTTATCTATTTATTCTTATTCTTTCCTTTATTCTTTCGTTTTAAATTGATCTCTCAATTATTTCTATTGTTCAAAATATGTTTGTCGCGCTGGAAGCCGGATTGAGTTATTTAATATCTTTGGACACTAATCTGTTTACATAACAACTGTTTTTAATTATCTATATATATTTGACATTTTATATTGTTATGGAATTTCGATCTTGGGTCTGGAAGTGTCCAGATACCGCAAAATAAAAGTATATTATTGGGAATACCTTATTCATTTCATATAGCCGGAATATACTCGGTTATATTTGGTGAGAAACAGTGCTTCGATTCCGAGTACCTAGCTCTACCAGAACTAGTTTCCCCAACTAGAAATGTATACGTGGAGAAATAACTTGACAAATGGAAACTGGTTTAACCAGCCGTATAGAAATGGACAACCATTTACAACGCCTGATATGGAATTCCTATGCAAGTATTGTGGAAAAACCGTAAGCATGTTTAAATTACATATACGCAACGCACTAAATTCATTTTGTTACAAGTGTAAACGTCATGGACATTTTTCTCGTGTTTGCCATTTTCATCAGAAATCCGAAAATAGCGTGAAAAGAAAATCAAAATCTAAACTTAAAAGAGACGCCGCGAGAATGCAGAAATTTTTGGAACAGAAGAGATTATCGGAATTTCCGTTCAGTGGAATTGACAATAATGAACTGGTAGTTATTGCGTGTGTCTCTAAAGAAGAAATCAGAAAGGAGAATTTAAAAACTTTGAAAGTTGCAAATAGAAAGCTGACAGAAGCAAATTCAAAACTAAAAATTCAAAATTCGGACTTACTGAAGGAAAATGTCGAAATTGATAGTTTGTTGACAGAAAATGAAGATTTAAAAAAAGATCGATGGAACTTTGCGCATGAAATTCGTAGTTTAAATATGGAATTAGAAGACAGTGAAAATATTTTAGAAAAGGCCAAACAAGAAATAGCTTGTCTAAATAAAACCATATGGAATCTGGAACAGACTAAGCAACGTTTGACAATAGACGTTCAAAATTGTCAAATGAAGGAGCGTTTATTGCAAAGAGAAGTGAACGATCTCAAACAACAATGTGAACATCCAAGATTTGACCGTGAAGTTGAATTTTCTGCAGCAAACTCAAGACATCAACGACAAGTGTACAAAGCAAAGTGTTCAAGAGGACGGTACCCCAGAAGATAAAACTAAGTGGATATTTGGCAAACTCGGGGACCGAGTTTTAGGGGAGTAAGGGAGAATGTAACCGGGAAATATTTGGACATTTGGACTTTAATTCAAATTAATCGTTTTCATTTAATATTCTATTCGGACATTTCTTCTTCTACATTTTAATCATTTAATTACATAATTTTAGTGCTAATTGTGACAAGTAAGTTTATCTATTTATTCTTATTCTTTCCTTTATTCTTTCGTTTTAAATTGATCTCTCAATTATTTCTATTGTTCAAAATATGTTTGTCGCGCTGGAAGCCGGATTGAGTTATTTAATATCTTTGGACACTAATCTGTTTACATAACAACTGTTTTTAATTATCTATATATATTTGACATTTTATATTGTTATTAAAAATTTCGATCTTGGGTCTGGAAGTGTCCAGATACCGCAAAATAAAGCCGGAATTTACTCGGTTATAAATACGAAAATGAATTTTCCACGTTGCACCTTGCTGTCAGAATTCGGATGGTAATCAATTAATAACTTTATGGATCGTCTTCGTGTGTCGTATTTTGCGCGATTTGACAATATATCTAACGACGGGCTTTGTAAAATTGTGTTCAACGAAATGAAATCAAGTAAATGCATTGATTGGAAGTATTTTGGTTATATGAACAATATTTTCCAATGTTCCGGACTTGACCATTACATAAACGGAAACGTGCATGTTAGAACATTTAACCATTTCTTTGGATTATATAACTCCACCAAACTATTTTCTGATATTGCCGGAAAAAGTAGTCTTAACATGTACCAGTCGTTTCCATTGTTTAAATCTAAACAGCCGTATTTAAATAATATTAATGATTTCACGACGTCGAGATTAAAATTTCTAGCGAGAGTAAATTGTTTACCCCTTGATTCAAATCTTTCCAGAATGCATTTGAGTGGGGATGATATTTGTCCCATGTGTTGTGACAATAACCCCGAAACGACTGCCCACTTTCTAATCGAATGTCCTGCCTACGCAGATATTCGCTCACAGTTATTTTACGATATTCAAAGAACCGTTGATGATGCGTCACTTCTAATCTATTTTTCGGAGTTACCTACTCTAACTAAACTTCATCTTTAAATTGGTGATGTAGGTTTTTTAATTAATGAATGTTTTGGTATTGAGATGGACAAAATGTGTAAAATATTTTTATATAAATGCATTACAAGACGCGCTGAATTTTTATGTACTAATATATAACAGATGTAGAATATTTTTATTGTCTTATTATAATGCTTTGATTTTACATTTTAAGACCAGTTTAAGACATGATTTTACTGTGTAGCTTGACAGTGTTTTATCGTGAGAACAGTGTTTTATTTAATAACATGGACTTTAATTATGAAATGTGAATTCTATTCTTATCTGTAAATATTGCTTGTTATAACATGTAGACGCAGGCATTGGTACCCTGCCAGTGCTTGCCCCCGTTGTAAAGGGGTAGTTTTCTAAATAAATATATATATATATATATAAGTATCAAGTAATCAATTTTACACATTCTTTATATTAATTACCAACATACAATGTACAGGACGCAAATGTTGCAAATATTAATAGCCGACTATGACAGCCGGCTAACTTAAATATCAAAACAACCACCTTTTGTTTGGCAAAAAAGGAAAACACTGCCCCTTATAGCTCGAAAACGAAAAGGAGCTATGCCAAATATGTTGGTACACTACTGAAAGCTTACATCTAGAGGAATCCAAAGAAAATAATCCCATCTAAATCCCTTGAAAAATGTGAATTTTAGGTTATCTGCATGTTTCCAATTTTGGCCGCATTGGCTCCTCATAGTTCAGAAAGGAAACGAGTTATCAAAAATTTGATGGTGCAGCACCATATTAATTTTTCGTAATGAATATATTGTAAATAAAGGGCTACGCCGAGCACAGCATGTTGACAACTGAAATTTGAACAAGTGTTATTTGAAGTGAAAGAGGACACTGTTATGAGCTTGACACAGTAACTAAATGGACACAAAGCTTACAATAAGAGGAATTCAAAGAAAGAAATCAGTGAAAAATTAAGATTTTACATATTTTTAAAAATAGCAATTTTGGCCCCTTTGACACCTTACAGCTCAGAAATGGTAAGAGCTAGGAAAAAATACTGCTGAAAGCTTACAACAAGAGGAATCTAATGAAAAAAAACATCAAAATTTGATGAAAAATAAAAATTTAAGGTAATCTGCACATTTTGGCCCCGTCTTGTCCCTTATACATAAAAATGTAGCTCCAAAAGGAAACAAGTTATCTAAAATCTAATAATTTAGCACATGTTAATTTTTCATAAGGAATCCAATGAAACAAGAGTTGTCAGAAGACAACATAGCTTGCCGGGGATTAGAGTGACCTCAATGCACAATAAATTTGAAAGTTATAGAAAGGTACCATCGGAAAGCTCTCAACACATGAAGGTCACATACCAAATATGAACACCCTACCACTAAAAGCCTACCCTCTATAGGCAAGGCTATTTTTTAAATGCCCTAAAGGCAAGGTCAAGGTCAAAATGTCTACAAATATGGCACCACTAGAAAACTCTCATAAGGAAGTTACATACCAAATATGAACACCCTACCACTAAAAGCCTACTATATATAGGCAAGGTTAAAGTTTTAAAAAAATTGTCCTCAGGGCAAGGTCAAGGTCAAAATGTCTACAAATACAGTACCACTAGAAAGCTCTCATCATAAGAAAGCTACATACCAAATTTGAACTCCCTACCACTAAAAGCCTACCTTCTATATGCAAGGTTAAAGTTTTTTAAAAATTGCCCTAAGGGCAAGGTCAAGGTCAAAATGTCTACCAGTATGGTACCACAAGGAAGTCACATACCAAATATCAACATCCTAGCTCTTCATGGCCATGGTTTTTATCGGATCGGATCAAAATGAGCAATCTTTGTTAAGATTTTTCCCATAGGGTCCAATGTTAAACCTAAGTTCCGCGCTGACGGCCATATTTTTTGTTGGATCGGAATGAAATGAACAATCTTTGTAAACGACCTTCCATACATCATTCCTGTAAAGTTTGGTTCAATTTGCTTCAGTTTTCAGAGGTGAAGATGCAAATGTGACAAGTTTAACGGACGCCGGACGCCAAGTGATGGCAATAGCTCACACTGACCCTTTGGGTCAGGTGAGCTAAAAATTAAAATTTTTGAGATTTGCCCCTTTTGGACCCCATTTATCTCATGAACGGTACATTTGAGGTGAAGTCTGTTGACATACTACTGATTGGAAATTTCCTCACGAGCACACTGATAGAAACCCCATCAAAATCTAAAACATAATAAAAATTCTACAGCTTAATATATGAAAACACCCAATTTTGCCCTTTTTGGCCCCTTTTTTAAAAACAGGAAGGATCCCAATCTCTAAAACCAAACCCAGCCTTCCTTTTGTGCTAAGGAATATTGTGTTGAAATTTCATAGAAACTTATTGACAAAAAACAAAAGTGTCTACAGACGACGACGCCTACGATGACGACGACGCCAAAGACGACAACCACAACGACGACGACAATGACAATTATACCACCTCAAATTTTTTGCGGTCATATAAAAATAGTAATGGTGCATTACATGATACCCTGCTATGTTTCACAAAATTTTAAAGTTTAAAGAGGCAAAACTCCTGTGTATTTCTGAAGCCAAAATTATTCTTGGTCTGTGTTTTATGGAAAACAACTTACAT
>MJUU01062247.1:7766-51695 GCA_002080025.1 Modiolus philippinarum
TTTTTTTATGTCGGACCTCCTGAAAATAAAGAGCCCTTGAAAATGTCAGGTACTCTATAATCAAGTCAAGGACATCCAAAGATAATCATTATCTCTATATACATATCAAATCAAGGACTCCTTAAAGTAATCTTTTAGGTGTACAAGTTATTAGGAGTACATATTTAATTGAACACAATGTAGATGTAATTTTCTATCATCTATTTCAAAACAAAATACTAGTATCAGTCATAGCGACTTCAAGGTAAAGAACAACAATAAAAACGTTGTTCCTTTGCTTGGTTCTACCATGTATTTTAGAGACTTTGTCTTACATGCATTTACTTCATATCATTTCATTGTATATTCCATTGGTGGAAATGTGCTACATACAAACTTAATATTCACTTCAAATAAATGTACCTGTACTGCTTGTTAAACGGTCATATTAAATTTTAGAAGCTTTCCCCTAATATAATATAATAACAATGTTATTTTCCGAAACATTCTTATTAAATACTACTAAGTAAAAAAAACCTAAGTAACTGTGTACTAAGTTTCTACATATGGCCACTTATGTCTGTTTAGTGCAGAACAAATCAAAATAGTTTGAAATCCATGTACCGAAATATGATATTGTGTAAAAGCTCATAGAGAATAAATTACCAATAGGATCTAAATAGGAAAGCCGAATCAGCTAAGGACAGATCTGCGCAACAAGGAGATATTAATTAGCTTTTAAACAAAATTTTCTTAAATTCAGATATTGCAAGTTTCCAAATAATATCGTTTTTGGGTCAAAACCACAGTACTGGCAACAAGGTTGTTGAATACTCTTTAGTCCACCAGCAGAGGCATCGTCCCAGTGGTAATTAACAACAAAATACCGAAGTTACTGTGAATTAAGTTCCTGAATATGGCCATTCGACAACTTTATGTCTCAGTGCAGATAAAAATAGAACATAACCTAATTATGTGTAAAAGTTGAACTAAACTTCA
Organism: Modiolus philippinarum; assembly: GCA_002080025.1. NCBI lineage: Eukaryota > Metazoa > Mollusca > Bivalvia > Mytilida > Modiolidae > Modiolus > Modiolus philippinarum. Next base: position 8,745 of record MJUU01062247.1, read on the forward strand.
CAATACAATGTGCTTTTATTTGAGATAGTTCCTTTATTTTTTTTTATTCCCTTATTTAGTAGATACTTTCAGTAAGTATTTATTTGTTTCAGAGGCCTGTATTGATGGGTGGATACTACATAATAATATGTGTTATTTCTTAAGTCACGATAAAGCAACATGGTATGAAGCTTTGGTAAGTCAAATTACTTTAATTTAATATAAAGGCTTTGCTGTTTATTCTTTGTGTATTTCCTTGGAACTAATCTTTTTCTTTCTATGATAATTTCTAATGTATCTTATTAATCCTCTTTTGGATGAGGATTAAGGGAATAAATTAAAGAAACATCACAAAAAACTGGAAAAGGAAAGGAGTATCTTTAACTACGAGACGGCATAGAAAATTCCGATTTAGCAGCCTAAGAAAGAACTAATTATAAATACGAAACAATTTTAATATTTTCTGACATTAAAAAAAGCACAAAGATGTTTTACTAGTGATAAGAATGAATTAACGAGTTTGACGTTAGTATACAAAAACTAGTCAAAATCCTTTCAAAGAAAAATTAAAAGGGGTCTGGACGACTATATGTTGTGATCGCAGCATATACTACTACACATGCTCGTTTACGTAAAAAGTGACAACAAAAGTCAAAAGCATATAAGAGGGAAAGACCCGTTATGAAAATCCATTTGACGACCGACAAATCCAAGAGCAAATAACCAAGCCACACAAATGTGGAGCAGTGTAAATCTATAATAGAACCGTAGGTAACTCCACACAGAAAATGCCAAAAATTTAAACAAAACCAAAAATATCTGCAGTGAAAGCAGATATTGAAATTAAGCAATAACAGTACATTATTTGAATACCCGAGGACGTCAATCGTAGATTTGACGGTCAAAATGCAGTTTATAGGCGACGCGTAGCGGAGCCTGTAAACGGATATTTTGACCGTCAAATCAAGATTGACGCCCTCGGGTATTCAAATAATGTACTGTTATTGCGATTCTAATGCAACAAATCAATTCCATGTTCTATTTTTAACTCGTGAATTTGTAACAATATTAGGAACCAGACTGGACAGGGAACCTATTTCGTCCCAGGTGTGTAGCTGGTGGAATTGACGGTCAGTTTTGACCAATCAAAATCTTCTATATATAAATGTTGCATTAGAATCGAATATTTATCAATCGAATCTGAATACCGTCCGATATTTTTTTTTGAGAAAAAGTATCAATGAAGTAAAAGGGATAACCGGAAACATTTAGCATGGATGAAAATTAAAATTACATGACATAATCTGCCAGAGAACTGCATAGGAAAAACACAAATAGGACAAAAGATAGACGTAAACAACAATGGGATCTCAATCTACATTTAATGAAACCCTAGTTTAAAAGCTTATAAATGAATATTCTTTGTCGTTGTAAAAAATTTGATAGTGACTACATGCTGTAGAATAACAAATTAATTCAGAAATATATTCTGCATAGGCTGGCGAAGACTGAATATAACTGTCGAGGTGTGGAAAATTTTCAATATGAAAATTAAAAATCGTTCCTTTTGTCATAATTTCGTGTGATAAGATTGCAATTGTCATCCAATTAAAGATGTAAATCTAAAAACGAAACAAAATGGTCAGTGTATGTTGTCTCCTTTATTTCAAGTTCTGGTGGATAAATTAATGAAAAATAGTCAGCAAATTTATTATTTTAAATAATAAAATACCGAAGTTGTTGTGAATTTAATTTCTGCATATGCGCATTTCGACAACTTAAGTGCAGACCAAATCAAAACATTTGGAAATCTTTGATCAATATATCTGTATGAGAAATTAAAAGATCTAACTTTCCTAATTTTATTGTCTTTCACCACATTGTGAAGAAATTCTGTTTCGTAAGTGTACGAAAATGGGTCGGCTAAGAGGGGAGCACAATTTGCCGACTGTCTGTTGAAATATCTTACCTCCCAACTGGACAAAGAAATTTCAGCATTCTGATTACCTGTTCTTCAATGTAGTAGCATGTATTACCTTGTGATAGGTAGATCTATATACTAAGGCCATATATTACTGTAAGTAAATGAGTAATTGATAGGACCAATCAGACGAACGTTTTTAATGAGTGAAACAACGGCAGTAGAATACCGAAGGAACAACTTGAATTGGGTTTTCAAGTTGTTCAGAAGATCCTTTGAGATTTGGAGTAACAAAGATTTGGATATATAATGATATGATTGATTGGGGTTATAATCATTATGCTGCATTATAGAAATGGAAGTAAGGCACGGGTATTTTATAGGCATACAAATTCAAGTGTATTAACAGCTAAGATAGTGAGTTCACTATACTTGGCGATAGTCTGTTGAACTCTCAGAAGAATAAATTTGTATAAACGTTTAAATTTGTTTCTTTTTTTACCGAATAATACGATAATAAAGTGTCAGGAAAAAATGGAATCTAATCAATGTACAAAAGTAAATTAATTACAAAAGAGTCAGCCTATGCTGTATTCTGTAATTAATATAGTAAAACTATAAATTTCAGTCATTTAATGGTTGCTTCGTTAAAAGGAATTGAATGAAACGGGAGTTTGTCTCTCCTGCAGTGTGGAATCCGTACCATGTATTTGTAGAGATTTTGTCTCATTTGCATTTACTCCATATCCCCTCATTGTTAATTTTAGACGAGAGTTTGTCTCTCCTGCAGTGTGGAGTCCGTAAAACGATTCCCCATGAAAGAGATGTATGCTCTATATACATTTCACGTCTTCCCGGATTTGACTATTTCCCGGATTGAATCACTCACAGTGTGACGGGTGCTGTTAACAGAGCAGGACATGCTTACCCTTCCGGAGCACCTGTTGTCACTCTCAGTTTTACTGGAGTTCACACTGTGAGTGCCTTTGTTTCGAATGTTGTAATTTCTGTTTCTGTGCTTTTTATCTGTCTAACGTCATTGTTTTTCGTGTCTAACATCATTTGTTTTCTGTGTTCTCGCTTTGGTCGTGTCTTTGGACTTCGATTTTTGTAAATTTCACTCCTTTGTTCCATCGGTATTCTACTGCCGTTGTTTCAGTTATGGTGTACTTGTTCTTGAGAGAATTTCTCATATGATGCACTATCATTCTTTCATATTTTGGCTTTTTTATTTTTTGTAATTTAAAATTGTTTTTTCTGACTACCTGTTTATTTTGCCCACGTCTCACGATTTTATTATGCTAAGTTTTCTTATTCTTGGCTTGATGAGATCCCTGTGGTTGTTTTAATGTTGTAATCGTCTTCTACTAGTCTTTTTGTCGGGCAATGGATGACAGCGATTGTAAGAACACTTTGCCAGTCAAGTTTATGTTTGTTGACGATCCCGCATCAATGGATCAAAAGGAAAAAAGACGTGGATGTAGCGTTGCTCAGCAATTAGCAATGAATTCCGCTCAAACCGGTGCTAGGGACCGTCTTGAACTTGCTATTAGGTATGAGTATTGCTCATTGTTGAAGGCCTCATTGTGACTTCAAGATGAAGAACAACAATAAAAGCGTTGTTCCATTGCTTGGTTTTACCATGTATTTGTAGAGATTTTGTCTCATTTGCATTTACTCCAAATACCTTCATTGTCAATTTTAGACGGGAGTTTGTCTCTCCTGCAGTGTGGAGTCCGTAAAAAGATTCTCCGTGAGAGAGATGTATGCTCTATATACATTTCAGTTATGGTGTACTTGTTCTTGAGAGAATTTCTCATATAATGCACTATCATTCTTTCATATTTTTGCTTTTTATTTTTTTAAGTTAAGATTGTTTTTTCTGACCACCTGTTTATTGTGCCCACGTCTCACGATTTTATTATGCCAAGTTTTCTTACAATTGGCTCGATGGGTGCCCTGTTGTTATTTTAATGGTGTGATCGTCTTCTACTAGTCTTTTTGTCGGGCAAAGGATGACGGCGATTGTAAGAACACTTTGCCAGTTAAGTTTATATTTGTCGACGATCCCGCATCCATATGGATCAAAATGAAAAAAGACATGGATGTAGCGTTGCCCAGCAATTAGCACTGAATTCCGATGCTAGGGACCGTCTTGAACTTGCTATTAGGTATGAGTATTGCTCATTGTTGAAGGCCTCATTGTGACTTCAAGATGAAGAACAACAATAAAAGCGTTGTTCCATTGCTTGGTTTTACCATGTATTTGTAGAGATTTTGTCTCATTTGCATTTACTCCATATCCCTTCATGGTTAATCTTATTTTGTTGCATTGTAACATTTCATTGTTTCTTTTGAAACTCAACTGCCATTTGCTTTTTTGCAGGCCGTTTGCTCTTCTGTGTTTGGTAATCTAGCAGAACCAACTACAGTCGACATTCAGCAATTTTTAGTTAGTCAGATTCCAAGGACTACGTCTTGTAAGTAGAATATTGTGAAGACGCATTTTTTATGCGCTTTGATTGAAAAGATCATCAAATTTCAAACTTTAACTCATTTGTGATGTTTCATAATTGGATGAAAATTTACTTCTGTGTACTATTAAGGCACCCTTAGATATAAAATTTAACTAGACCATCAGTTGTTATTGTCAACACTATAAAATACATCGGTAAAAGAATTAATTAACAAAAAAAATCAAGTTAACCCCCCCCAAAAAATGCATTTGTATACAAGTATTAACATTTTTTTTTAAAAGTTCAAGATCTGTTTTTATCCCCGCCGCAACGCGATCCGGGGATATGGTAATGCCGGGCATCCGTCCGTCCGTCTGTCTGTCCGTCTGTCTGTCCGTCAGCCTTGTAAGCGCTCTAGCAAGTGTATTTCTCATTGGATTTGAATAAAATTTATACAGTGGCTTTAGTTCAAGGATGTCTAACGCGAGTTTAAAGATTAGGCCTATTTGGATATTTTTGTAGGATTGACGAAATATACTTGTAAACGTCATAGCAAATTTATTATTCATTGGATTTTGATAATATTTACACAGTAGCATTAGTTCAAGAATGCCTCAAGCTAGTTCGAAGGTGAGTCCTAGTCAAATGTCTTTGTAGGAGTTATGCCCCTTCTTAACTTTTAAATTTACCCCAAATATGTGGGGTTTCAAATTGCTTGAGCGACAGTGATATATGGCTACGCGTAGCCCTTGTTTAATCACGTTTTACAGATTTGGTCACGAATGGAACTTACTGAGTAGTTTTTTTTTTAATGCAAGCTGTGTTGGACATATTTTTCTTCCGTAAATGGTGGTGTACAGTGGGAGATGACCTATGTGAGATCGATGCACGCGACCTCATCTCACATCGGTAAATGACCAACAAGACGTATTGATTTTTGTGATACAACAATCGTAACCATAACGTCATAAAACACCTGACGTCACAATGTAAAAAACACTCAAATGGCGACAACGTTGTTCAAACAGTAAAGGTTTCCAGACGTTTTTTTTTCGCTTTTTACGGAAGAAATAGGTACCTGCATAAGATGAAAATTAAAGATCGGGATATCTTTCACTCGTGTAAGAAATTCTACGTCTTTTCCTCTTGTTCTGCTACGCTCCACTCGAGAAAAGACGAAATTTCTTACACTTATGAAAGATATCCCGATCTTTAATATGACCTTATGCAAGATCCTATTATTCTATTCTCTTGTCTTAGTCTGCCATCGATGAAGATCCTTAGTGATCGTAACGTTTGCTATTTTCTTTTAACCTTTTACATTTTTGTCGATTTAATTTTTATTTATTTTTGGTATATTTTTACCTTTTAATTGTGGCTTACTACACTTATATTTATTTTCCAAACAAAATGGCAATTCATATGCAATACAAAACCACAAAATATGACATAGATAAACCTGAAGAACACACGCAATAAAACTTAAATCTAATAGTAGTTTCAACCAAAACAAAAGTGAAGATATCATCAGGTGTTCGGAAGAGTAATTATCTGCTCCACATGTGGCATTCATCACAGAGTTAGCTAAATATGCTATTTAATTATCTGTTCGATAACCTAGACATGGCACATGTTACTTCCCTAACCATTAAACAGTTACAGTGACAGATTGAAAATCTTTTTAGTATGAAGACAATAACAGGGACAAATCTAAACTGAAGGATCATAGACCAACACACAATTTGAGTATAAAGTTCAGTGTAGTATTGAAGAAAATGCTGCATTAGTTAATATGAAGTTATATCTGAATTTTTCTTTCTTAAGAAAAATAGACATTTCGAAATTTATTTCCATTTTTTCCATTAGTCAGTATCGAACTCTTTCTGCAATGGTATTAATTTTTTGGTAGTATATACGAATTCATGAATAGATTATCAACAAATATACAAACATATAATATTGTTGAGACTTTTGAATTTAAAACTTGACTTTAAACGCTTGTTTACAATTTTCAAAGGCATGCATTTTTTTCTACTACACCATTGCGAGCTTTGTTTTAAACTTGCCTTAAATACGTATATACTTGTCGTTGAGGTATTCAGTGTTGTCGTAAAAAGGTCATGTACATACATGTAAGTTTTTCATTATTCCGTCAATTTTACAATGTGAGATAAGACTTGCATCCGTAAAATTAGGTTTGAGATCTAGTGTCCTGAAAATTCTGCATACATACTGGCCTCTCACTGGTACTGCCGATGACTACTGAAATTTATCATGATTCTTTACCAAATCCTTCGGGAAGTTCTTAGTTTGATTTTTCTTCTGTAGTGCGACAGTGTTCTGCCAACGGACTAGGCTCCTTGAGCCAACCAGCAGTTTAGCGGCGAGCACCCCTTAATCCATCTTTCAAAATTACGTATTGCCTTTTTCTCTCCTTTTAAGATTGTGGTCATGGAGTTAGCAGTCTACCTGTATTGGTTTTTTTTCGTATGTTTTTTATTCTATAGGGAAACGGGACAGAGAAGAGGTTTGGGTACCCGTAAACCGGTTTAACCCTACCACTGGCTTTTGCTAGTGCCGGTACCAAGTCCGGTTGACCCGAGTTCCTACCGTTGTCTACGTTTGTCTAATTCGTGTTTTTCCTGTGAAGTTCACTGGCAGATTGTGGCATGTAATTATAATTTTCAGCTATTGTAGGTGTTTCCTGTTATCCATTTTTTACATTAAAGATTCCAAAAATTGGCATCGATCACCGATATGTCTTCTGTGCAATTACTATCAAAATAATAGAATAATACAGTCTTTTCTCACTCTTCTGAATGAAGGAATCTGTAATTGTGATATCAAATATTCCATTTTAAATTCAAGCTTATAATATTTTAGACTCTCATCATATTGCCAATTTTATAATTTTTTTATATAGTTAATGTTATTTAAAGTAAAGATCACCGGTAATACATATTATAAATAACCTTTAAAAACTTTTGTAACCTTACAGAGTTTGTCACATGGACTGTATAAATTGCTCCTATTCCACATCTATGTTGGAATAATGGGGATGTAAAGTTTCTAAACGTCATATTACGGGAAAAACATCTGTGCTTTACAACGACGTGGCTCTTTTTATGAACATTAACTAGTACAGAAAAATGAAACAGTGGAACAAAACCAAAATGGCATGCATCTAAACTAGTACTTGTAATAGTTTCTGCTGAAGGCTATCATTAAATTTTAAGTAATTTATCAGTTGTACCCTAGTTATTTATTTTATTGTATCTTCATCTGACAAAATGTCGTCATAGTTGAAGGCGTCTTAAAACTGGCTTAACACTACAGTGACTATTTATCATCACCCTGCCAAGTATCTCCTGTTGTATACATTGCTGTTCGATTTTTGCATTTTTATATTTGGTGTACGAGGAGAATTGAGGTTACTTGTTAATTTTGTCTCCGACCTTTCATTTGTTCTTCTTTTTCATCTTTAATTATTTTAAGTTAAGAATTCTTTATTTAATACGTCTGTTGTACGTGTATTTTCCTGGTATATTTTTTTTTTACTTGACTATTTTACTGAATGTCTTTATCAGCTATAGCAAACTTATAGAATTATTTAAGGCACCATTTTGCTAAAGTGATGAAATTCTGATGATTTCTTGGTTTCTTGAACTCTCAAAGTGAAATATATAAATATCTATTATTTAAGTACCGGCAAACCATTATCAGTATTGGGTCGGAATTTCTGATATATTCAAAGAGAAAAAGTGGATATTCATATCCACCCAGCAAGAGGTATCTTCCACATTCTGGTATCCTGGGGAGCCAAACAACAAAATTGGATCTGGTCTAGATAATTCAGATGAGGACTGTGTTGTTTTTAACTGGGGTGGTAAAGGAGAATGGAATGATTACTCATGCACATCACGATTCCTTTTTGCATGCCAGAAAGAGTGAGTCACTTAATCTTATATGTTTCCCTTGGGTTCAACAACTTGCAAAATAGCTGTATATACATGACTCCTGACACACTTGAAAAATATTTAGATAATATAATACCGAAGTTATTGTAAATTTAGCTACTGCAGATAGTCCTTTCGACATTTTATGTCTCTTCAGTGTCATAAAAAAGTACTCCAACGAAGAATTTTGGATGCAAGTTTTGCTGATTTATCAATTTTCATTGCACAAGACATGGTGCATGGAGACGTGTAAGTGTACTTCTTTTCCGGCGTGTAGAATTTCCGGGTATATAAACAACCGATTGTATTTCTACCTTGGTGTTTATTCCGTCACGGTCAGTACTCCATTGTGATTGGTCAGTTAGATGCTGTGGATATTCTACCCTAGTGCATTTTATCCAAAAGGAAGGAATACACTGCAGGAATAAATCACTGTTACAGACGCACGTTGACTGCAAAGTTTTAAATAGATTCATGAATGGACGTAGGTGCACGGCAATTTCAACTTTTACACGTTTTTGCATTCTTCTTGAATTATCTTAATTAGTAGTCAAAGCGTGGTAACTCCAAATAATTTTGAACAATTTTTCCCTTAGCTCTTATAGGACTGGTAAATGCGAAGAAAATAATACCGGAAGTGGACAAATTGTAATTATTTAACGGTGTTAATTTATCGTTAACATGAAATTATTGGAGGTTGATTGAAAGTTTAATGTCTTATTGAAGCAGATAGCTTTCTTTTTGCACCGTTATATTCATTGAATTCAAACATTCAATTTTTTCGTTGGAGTATCTACATAAAACGAAAAGGTGAATATATATATATATTTATAACACGAGCGACCATCTAAAGCCTTATTTAACCCATGGCCTTTGCAATAACACCCTCGGTATCTTCATCCTTTCCATGAATCATTCTGATTGAAAATCAATGAGAGTTGCAGTTTACATCACAATACGTGGGTATTTGAATACAGAATCAACAGGCCACAGTCAAAAACATTTTCAATCTAGAGAGAATGGCGGAACAAAGATAAAATAAAGGACACATAAAAATATAAAAATAGTTGTTATTAAATTAAAGTGGACTACAAACTCCCGAAACTAGTATAACCCTAATAAAAAAACGTCTTCGATTAGTCATTCCGTTCAGAATTGGGAACATTAGTCAATCAGAGGTAGAAATTTGTTTTCAACTTGAAGATATATATATTATCCATATTTAATACCTGAATATTCATGCACTTAAATTAGAACGAAATCAGTATGATATAACTTCTCACGTGTAAGATACTCTTAAGATTCAAACACTTGTACATTGAAATTTTCATGATATGATTATATAAACCATAGCAAAGGAACCCCTTTTTATTGCCGGTCTTCATCTTGAAGTCACGTTTTACAATAAACAAGGTTTCAGATACTCGTACTATAGAGCAAATTGTTTTTGCCATACCCTTTTATTCTTGTGATTGCCGTAGGAATGTCAAAATATGGAACTCCTAGGACAATAATAAGGTGAGAACTGTTGCCAGACAAAGTTTATCTATTGGTATGAGGCAATTACACTTTCCGCCGTGGAAATAAAGAATGCTACTGCCAAAGTGTCAAATTAAGCGTAACTTTTCAAAAACCAATATCTATGTTGTGAGAGGTAAAAGTTCCGTTCTGTTTTTAAAGAAAATGTTTTTTCATAAAAAATACATGATCGGTTTTATGTGAAACCTATCGTAATACCTATGATATGCATGCAGAATGTATACAAAATTTCACAAACACACTAATAACGTGCAACACACACTTACAAATACTAGAGATCAATAATTGCAGGATTAAACAATCAGATTTTAACCGAATTATCCTTTGCAATTGATTGATTGATTGATGTTTTTCGCCAACTTTAGCAATATTTCAGCTAAATTGTGGGGAGAACTGTGAAGTATATTGAAAAAAATATGTTAAATATTAAAAATATCAAAATAAAATCATAATGCTTTTCATAAGTAAGAACAAATGTGTAAAATATCAAAAACATAATACATTTTGTAGAAATTATCAGTTTAAGTGTTACAATAGTGGAACATTTAGGATAAATCCGTTTAAATCTTACTAAATTTATTGCTTTTAAAAATGAACGATTTGTAATTGAGTAATCAGTTTTAATATTTATATAAAAATGGAACGCTCTGTTTCAGAAACGCAGATGTGAACATTGTTGGCTAGCCATGGTGAACATTAAAATAAGATTTACTAAATTTCATTCAGAAGTTACTAGTTGTTTTACAGTGTGGACAATTTCATGAAAAATTTTCGGATTTCTTGAGTTTTATTCTGACAATATTTCACCCCATACAATCTCTTTCTTTTCATAAATATATTCAGTAGTTCTTCAAAGATTGTTAGCATAAAACCCAAAAGTATTAAAGTACGGTTAAGACAGAGAGGGTCTTTTAATCATGTCGCATACCTTTAGAAAATTTATCAGTTTCCTCAATTCGCGGCATTATTAATATATTTTATTCATATCATAATCAATTCCACGCAAGTCCTTAAATAAATCTGTTACTCTTCCTTTATCTGGTTTTATATTTAAAATTTTCACTTTGTGTAAATTTTTAATTCATTTCATATTGATAATGAAAAAATAAATGGATATGGAGTAAATGTAAATGAGAAAAAATCACTATACGATATGATTAAGCAAATGGAACAACGCTTTAATTAGAAAAAAAAGAAGGGAAACGGAGAATGTGTCAAAGAGACAACGACCCAAAGGAGAGTAATAACAACTAAAAGCCACCATAAGGTCTTAAATGAACGGTGAGGAAACCCCACACCCAACGGCAGGTCGGAGTCGGCCCCTTCATAAAGAGTAATCAAGTTCAGCGAAATAAACACAATCCTAGACTCCTATATAGACATAAAGTAAACTAAGAAGAAAACAGACAAGACACACAAAGGCTTAATTAATTTCCTGACTAGTGACAGGCGCAAACCTGCTGCGGCGGGGTTTACTAGTTTTATTGAGCCCAAACCTCCCCCCTAGCCAATGTGTCTTTTTTCATCTTGCAATCCTTAATACTTGTATGGATGTAGCGTTATACAACATCTAGCAACGAATCCTGCTCACATCTAGCAATGACTTCCATTCAAACTGATGTTTTGGGTCGTCCTAAACTTACTACGAGGTATGAGTACCCTGCATTTCTTTATATATTGTGATTTTCCTCAACGATTTTTAAGTCGAGCAACGTATGACAAGGTGCTAGGATGGCTAGATCCAATTTTGCTATCCGACTTGAATTGCATGTATCAGAACCATAATCACTTGAGATAATAAGCTAATTTTTCAAGTTCAAACTACTGCACGAGAAAAAGTAGATCGTACGTCATTACATTTTGATCCATTGCGGAAATAATAACTTAAATTTAAAAAAAAATTCTGTAAATTTTGTTGTATATATATATATATATATATATATATATATATAGTCGTCTAGTGTTGGCGACAACCCTAATACTATACCTGTCCATTGGATAATATCGTGTGACATTATACAGAGCGTGACAATTATTAATATATACGTCTGAAAATCAGCTCAACAATGTAAGAACTGCAAATTATTTTCAGTCGTTCCCTCTGTTGGACTCGAACCTCTGCTATTGTGACATCTATGGCAACATCGCCTGCACCATGTCCAGCGCCCTAGACCACTCGGCCACCTAGACTTTATAAAAATGTAGCTTTCGGTAACTGGGTGATACCTCCTCGTAGGTTTAATCTAGGGTTGTAACATGACACATGATGTATAGGAGCTTGACTGTGCAGTTCATCTTCGATTAAATATCGTATGTATAGCATAGAGGATTCAATGTCATACGACAAGGAATACAGTCACACAAAGTAATTAATTTTAAATAGTCGTCTAGTGTTGGCGACAACTCTAATACTATACCTGTCCATTGGATAATATCGTGTGATATTATACAGAGCGTGACAAATTATTAATATATACGTCTGAAAATCAGCTCAACAATGTAAGAACTGCAAATTATTTTCAGTCGTTCCCTCTGTGGGACTCGAACCTCTGCTGTTGTGACATCTATGGCAACATCGCCTGCACAATGTCCAGCGCCCTAGACCACTCGGCCACCTAGGCTATATAAAAATATAGCTTTCGGTAACTGGGTGATACCTCCTCGTAGGTTTAATCTAGGGTTGTAACATGACACATGATGTATATTGAAAATATAGGATTTCTAGTCACCGGAAAAGCGACTTCACAATATCTCGTCAACGCCGTTGTCAAGTAAACAACTGGCGCATAGAAATAAAAAAAAATAAGCCGCATATAAAATCTCAGTTTTTGAGCAGAAAATCTATATAATAAAAACCATAACTAATCGACCGTTATAAATATCAATAAAAATGCCACTCGCGTCTATCAACGCAAGGGATTAAACTCGCTGCAGAACAAGTTCTGCAACTCGTTTATCCTTCTGCGTTGTTCGGCACTCGTGATATTTTTATTGGTATTCACGACGGTCAATATATATCAAAAAACCGAGGTTACTTAATATGTTATACTATAAATAACATTTGGAGGACCACAATTAATGCTAATGTAGACACATCTGTCAATATTTCTCGATTTAAATATATTTAAAGTTTGAACTGGTATTTTTTTTTTAAAGAAATGACATAATTGATAAGTTGGCATTATAAAAGTGAAAACGAAAACTTTCTTTTTGTTTTGTTTTATGTTTTCTCATTGTAGGTTTTTACTTTAAAACATGTGAGATTTACAAAGTTACATTGGCAGATGCCTCGACTGGCGCACTATTAGTCCCAGTGGGTACTAACCAACCCAGTAGTCAGTACTTCGGTACTGACCTGATTTATCTAAATTTTCATTTCAATTTAAACTAGCGAGTAGACTGGTTCTCTCCCCTTGCTCGCTACGCCACACAAGATTGTGTGGCGTAGCGAGCAAGGGGAGAGAACCAGTCCAACTAGCGAGTATCTCCCTCGTACTTACCTCTGTCCTCATCTGAATTTTGGCCTTTCTATTTATAACTTATTCGTTTTTTATCAAGTTTTACACGTATTTCGGTTTATAGATTTCCAAATGTTTTGATTTGATCTGCACTAAGAAAACTAAGTTGTCGAAATATGCATATGCAAAACCTATATTCACAGTTACTTCGGTATTTTGTGATATATCTATTTATCAACAAAAGTTTATTTTTAGTAAGTGTAAATGTTAACCCACTTGAACCTTTCAATCACATGAACGATATATAGTTCACATACTATTAGGTACATCCGTCAAACTTTATTGTTATGTCATCGCATGGTTATTAAGCCAGGGTTATGTTCCTTTGGCCGCTACTATTTTATTGTGCTAACATCTAGTCTCAATTGATATTTCTAGAAATTGGTTGAAATACATAAATTTGTAAAATAAACAGATTTACCGACAGTCGTTGATAAATTAAAAAAAAACTGAATCAGAACTTTTTTACTGGTTGGATCAAAGGGTAAAAAAGCATGGATGTAGCGTTACTCAGTAATGGAATTCACCTTCCCACTTTTCCCAATAGGTGTCGCTGCTGCACTATCAGGTAGTTCGCGGGAAAACTTGTATTTCACGCATGTTCAAAAATTGTTGCTTGTGCGCGAATTTTCCCGGAATCACAACGTCACAGAACAAAACCTGATAGTGCAGTGGTGACACCAGGCGAGATAAAACAAGGAAGGTGCAATCTATTAGCAATTAATTCCGTTCAAACCTGTGCTAGAGGTCGTCTTGAACGTGCTATGAGGTATGAGTAAAGCTATTTGTTGAAGGCCTCATAGTGACTTCAAGATGGAGAACAACACTAAAAGCGTTGTTTCATTGCTTTGTATTACCATGTATTTGTAGAGACTTTGTCTCATTTGCATTTAGTCCATATCCCTTCATTGTAAATCCTTAATGTTCTACCCTACCTATTTCTTCCTCAAATAGACTGTTTAAAGAGTCACGAGTAGAGTTCTTCTCTTGTTTATATTTCGGACGTTCATTCCCATTTCCATAATATTAAAAGTTCCCTGCCTAATGACGAGGAAGCAAGAAAACTGATATATCGAAGTCGTTTTCTTTTGATATCCTGCTAGATTAAAAAACTAATTTTCCGATACCCTGTACAAATACGAAAAATCCCCCGAGGAAGCAGAATCAAAACGAATTCAATTTTAAATTATATACATGTTATATTTCAACTAACTGCTCGTATGCTTATGTTTTATATATGAGCACCAAGGGTGGAATATAACAGTGATAACAGTACAGATACATGGCTTATGTATGAAAGGTTAATCTAATGGTAGTAGTACAAGACTAGTTATACAAAGGAGTAGGTTCAGTATGGTCGGTTTTTGCCCCCAAAAATTAATAACACATTACTGAGATGTAACACTCTTTTTACAAAATTTAATGTCATATTCAGTTGATTCAGTCGATTTTTTTTTTTTGTGAAAACATAACGTTAAGGTGTCTCAGTGGTATTATTCCGCCATTTTTGTCTACTACTTGTTCAGTTAGGTTTCATTCATTGCGAAAATTAACAAAAAAGTTATTTTAAATGTAAAGAAAGTTCGTAAGTATTTAAAATGTTTATGTCTTATCACTTTTACAACATTTCCATTATAAAAAGGTGTGCTTTAAATCTGATACTGGATCTACAAAACACAGAAATTATGCAAGGGAGATAATTTGATAAAGGAATTTTACATAGATATTACTAGAGAAATTAACATTTATCTGTCTTATTTCAACGGTGATGTATATGTCCTCGGCACTGGATTTGGCTTCTTTTCGATGTGTTTGGTAATGAGTACTCCTTTTATGACAACTTTTGAATTATGGCTTTCCATATTATTCGATTTTAATGCTGCTGATGAGAGGTTACTCCTTGAGACGCGTGTGCAGCATGGCAAAATTTGCTGTTTTTTATGCAACTTCGGTATGTTTTATTTCAACGGTGGCCCCCTTTTTTCTATATGTTAACTAAATAATAATTTTAAAACATATGCAAAGTATGAACAAAATTTATAATGGCCACATACGTCTTCAACCAAATCTTTTAAGTATGTTATGTATTCTTATTAGTTACATCATATATGAAATTACTGTGAATGAACATGAATGTGGCCATTACTAATTTTATCGAACGCTGTATAAAATTTCACCCAAAATAGTGGTATTTTCGATATTTTTGGAATTTAGCCCACGTTAATGACATCAGCAATGAGAACATTTGAACTTAAATTAAAAAAAAAATATGCCTGGATTTTCATAAAGCAACTATTGCACTATTCATATGATGATTTAGAATAGAGTTTTAATATTTGAAAATTCCGTTTGAGGACCAAAAACTGGTCATACTGAACCTTCTCCTTTGTACTGTCATAAATTCCAATCAAATGGACAGGAAAAAGATAGATGATTCAAATTACAAATCTTGTCGAAAAAATAGTCTGTTTTTTATAGGAACCACCGAACGCATGCAAAAACCATCAAATATTATATGAGAATTTCAATACATTTATAGTAATAAGTTTGTTATGTGTCTAATTAGTTCTTGAATTTTTGTGTTTTAGAGTCAAAGCTGTCAAACAAACATAAAAGAAAATTTTAAGGTACAACTCAGAATTTCAGTGAAATTTTCGACCAAATCAGCTTTTTATTATGTCGTATATTTTCACTTTGTTCCTTCTGTGGAGAAAGCAGCTTTGTATACAAACGAATGATTTTTTCATGTAATGAATCACTTAGCAGTTCCTTGTTTGGTTGTGTCCGTAAAAAGATCACTTTTAGGCCATGATGTGACACTGTGAGTGCCTTTGTTTTCAATGTTGTGATTTCTATTTCAGTGCTTTTTATCTGTCTAACGTCATTGTTTTCTGCGTCTAACGTCATTGTTTTCTGTGTTCTTGTTTTAGCCATGTCTTTGGACTTCGATTTTTGTAAATTCGACTCCTTTGTACCTTTGGTATTCTACTGCCGTTGTTTCGTATTTATCGCTTTAAAAATAAATTTTTATATTTATATCTGACAATTTATCCTTTACACGTGAATTGAAATACCTGGTACAAATCACAAACAAATAGCAGAAAGATAGCCTTATTGTGCATTCCAAGACGAAAAAAAAAATTATTGCATTGCTTTTCATTACCATGTATTTGTAGACAATTTTGAATATGTGCTTTTTACTCCATATCTTTTCATTGTTTTCTCATACCCACAACAGATTGCAAAATTTTTGCAGTGGATTGATGAGTTGAGATATTGTTATACAACCATTGTTCAGATCAAACATAAAATACGTAATTCCTTGTAATTAGATTTGTCCTAGCCGGTTCGCAATAGAAAAGCGAAAAAACAGTGTAAAGCCTCAGTATAGAATTTGGGAATTAATGAGTAAAAGCTGCTTACTGATATTCAATAGCAATTTCTGTGAAGTTGCTACCGGACACAACCTCTGTGAAATGGGAGTTAAACTTACCATTTCTTTTGAAATCCCTGTACCAAGTCAGGACTATTGCGGTCGACACTTTTTCCAGTGGTTTTCACCTGATTTGCCTTTTTGCTTCATGTACTTTGGCTTTTGACGGTTCTGTTCAGTGGTTTTATCATTACCCCCATTTGCTGAGACAAACACAATTTACATTGATACAAGATCTTTTATAAAGTTTGCAAACGTTTAATATGACCCATAATACAACACCACTTCTTGGGGTTTTGCAATGACAGGCATAAGAATTTATCCGAAAAAAAAATCAAACAACAGTGGTCATGGTCCTAAGAATAGTACAGTCATACTACTATTTATTATCGATAGTATGGTGATTAAATGAAACTATTTTAGATACGTATTTATATATGAACCTTTTAGTGTTACAAGGCCATTTGTGCCATGATGTCTTTAATTGTATTCAGATACCTGCATTAATTCTGCTTTTTCACTACCTGATTGATTACAATCACAAATATTTCAATTGCACATGGATCATAGGGTCATAGTACAAATAAGTTATATCCTATCCAATTTTTACCTATATTTTCTATCATTCATACCTTTTTAAGGCTTAGCATCTATTCTGATACTATATGCTAGAGTATAGTCCCCAAATGAGGACTTAATAAACTCCCCATTATTGATAAAATATACTTCGTCACGGACAGGAGGAAGAATGTTTGGCGTTCAATATAAAGTAATAACCAGTCCGGGCCAAAAGTTTCAGATAAGCAAAACAAACCGACTTAATTTCTTAAAAATAAATATGCAACCGTCAAGGTACCTCGACGGGTTTAAGCCCAAACAGTACTTCTGATACATGTATCTAATACATATAGAAAACAAATTGCAACTAACATCTTCAATCACAAACGGGTATTGTGGTATTGCGAGATGTACAAATAATTACTTCAAATCAAAATCACATGATAGCTCTTGCATCTCTTCCCAATTTATGTACGCTTCTGGTGGTCACGTTACAACCGGGGACCTCAACATCGTAAGCAATGAGAAACTGTTCACAAAGAGGTAAAGCATATCGTGAACCACAACCTATCAATTGGAAAAATGACGTGATTAAGATGCTTGAATTTTTGATCGACAATATTTTTGTTGAATGTGGAGGCCGTGTTTTTCAACAGACGATAGGGATTCCTATGGGAACAAATTATGCGCCACTTTTAGCTGACCTTTTCCTTTTTTCGTATGAAGCAAAGTTTTTACAAGGGCTGATACAACAGAAACAAAAACAGCTAGCCCAGACTTTTAATTTTAGCTTCAGATGTATCGACGATGTACTTTCTCTTAATAACCCAAGATTTAAAGAATATTTACATCCCATCTACCCCTGTGAACTTGAATTAAAGAGACGACCGATACACCCGATTCTGCTTCATACCTTGACCCTTTGTTATACATTGACGAGCATGGACGTCTGAAATCTAGATTATATGACAAACGTGATGATTTTGACTTTCCAATTGTGAACTTTGCCTTTCTCTGCAGCAATATACCTACATCCTCAGCATATTGAGTATATATTTCACAATTAATTCATTACTGTAGAGCGTGCAGTACATACAAAGACTTTGTGGAAAGAGCAAAAGCATTGTCACAAAAACTGCTAGATTCGCGTCTTCCCGGATTTGACACTACCGGTTTAGACTTTACCCTGGATTGACCCACTGACAGTGTGACGGGTGCTGTATACAGAGCAGGACATGCTTACCATTCCGGAGCACCTGATGTCACTCTGTTTTTTTTTAGAGTTCACACTGTTAGTGCTTTAGTTTTTTGTGTTGTGTATGTAATGTTCGTGTGTTTTGTGGGCAAGTGGTGTCTTTGGTCTTCCGTCTTCTGGTGTTCTTGCTTTTGCATTGTCTCTGGACTTTGATTTGTGTAATCTTGTGCTTTGTTCCTTCAGTATTCTACTGCCGTTGTTTTGGAAATATAACTTTAAAATATTGATGGACGCAGCTAAGGAATATGCAAACAATTGGATCAGAGAGAAAGAAAAAGTTGAAACACTGTCCAACTGTGTCATGTCCATAAAGTCGTTGATTGAAACTCGAATGAGGCACCTTAAAACAACCAGAGTCTACCTTCTAAAGGCATATTCAAGGATTCCGATGTAGAAAAAGCATTGTCCTTTCTCCATGACAGTCATGTTATTGTACCAGCTGACAAGGCCCAAAACAACATCACAATTACTTTCCAAAGTCACTACTTTTACTTCTTAATGAAGGATATGGCCTTGAAAATTCATTTGGCAACCCCACATACAAACTCTCCACCATACCAATGGAGGGCATGCTAAACAATCACAAAACATTATTGTGTTCTTTTGGTATCAATATCAAAGAAGAGAACAACGACCTGCATTGTATCTACTAGGTACTTAAGTTACATGAATGCCCTTACAAACAGTGATAGTTTGCTGGGTCCGCAAAATGTACAACAAAATTCACCCCTTTCTAATCTCCTAACTTGATTTCTTACTGCGGTCAAAGATAAACTGAAGATATGTACTGATTTAGTATACTCAACAAGTGGATTCTAAAAATTCAAAAGACTTATCAGACTACATATCTTTAAATTCTACTAAACCACTGCAACATTATCACATGCGAAAATATACATCAAGTTTATGTTCAATCATTTAATGCTGCAATTGTCAGTACAGAGGTTTTACGGTCGTCACAATGATTTGACAGACCGTTACAATGTTTTTTATTTCATAGATGGGAATAATAGACCGTCAACCGAAGGCTGAAAATAACATGTCGCTGCACTCATTTGTATATCAGTAACTTTTGTGTATTGCGAAAAATACACCTACTATTTGATTCCGTCACTTGATATTGCAAATTCAAAGGCAGAACTATATTATTGGTTCTTACAACCAATGACGTCATCATCTGATACAACTAAATTAAAGTTGATTTTTTTTTCATTGAAATAATGATGTATAAACATTGATTTGATATGATTGTATGCGTAAATGGTTAATTCATAATCAGTTTGCCCCAAAAAGGAAATTTACTTACACTTAATCAGAAATTTGTAAAACTGTAGATTACTTTCTGTGTCATTTAAAACACGGATTGTTTCCCCTTTTTGTCGCATTTCTTTTCATTAAATAACTCGAGGTTTCAATTTCTTATTAATCTGTTAAATTGCCTTAGACGATCGATCGGGCATAGAAGATAATTTTTAAACAGATAAAGTCATTGATAGAACAGAACAAAAGTTATTAGATGTATTAAAGCATTGAAATTAAAGGCTGGATATTGGGGAAAACACCCCTTTTAAGAACCATCTGAAGACAATGGAATGGCAGTTATCCAAATATTAAAGTATGCCGTAGCAAATACATTTGGACAGTATTGTCAGATTGTTACGAAATCTTTAATGCCATACGTTGAACATCCAGGTTGTAAACGAGATGATATTGTTTTTGGGAAATAGCTATTCCGCCGTGCTGAATTAATTTTGGTGAAATGAGTAAACGTGGCATTCAACAGACAAATTTCAATGATAACCCACATAACTCTGAAGATTGACAAATTCTCTCTAAGCCTGAGAACAAGACTCATCCTACATATTTCCTCACATTATAATGTAAAACAAATGCTTCTCAGTTACTTTCTGATGGCCAGACTTTCATTGTCAGTAGGACAGAAAGTCATTTCAATTGAGAAGGGCAGGTTCGTTGAAGTGCCTTTAATGTCATGCAGCAAGGTAAAAGCAGATACACGCACATCATGATCTTTCATGGATTTTTACTTTAAATTCTAGGGTTCCACGTGTCTTAGTACATTCTTCAGATACCGATGTCTTTTTCTGATATATTTTGCGTCTGATATTGGAGGTGAAGCTTGGTTTCGTCAAATGTTTGGCGCCTATTTGAAGCACATTTGATTGGTAGATCGTTAGGGTTGACGATATGTAGAGAACTGCTTGCCTTTGACGCTGCAACAAATTGTGGCACAACTCGCTGTTTTATTCGTCAAAGTAGGGTAAAGCCTTGGTAGCTACTACGGAGACAAGTTGTCTTCGTCTGCTACAAGAAATCTGGGTAGATGAACTTTAATAGAAATTGTCCTCAATATTTACCGATTTATTGCAAGTTTTTATGAAGGTTCACCAACAAATAAAACTTTGGACGAATTACGGTATATGTTATGTGTAAGTAAAGGGACCGACAACGAATCTCTTCCACCAACCACAGATACCCTGTTACAAAATCTTAAAAGGGTTGAGTATCATATCTACATCAACACCCAGATATATCAGGTCCCGAGGGTCGGATGTCGGGTGTGAACGAATCAGTAAACCTACATCCAACACTCATGACAAAATTATCTGATATCGAAGGCCATGACAGAAAAGGTTAGATGTGGATACAAAGCATCAACGTGTTCAAGCAGGTGTAAGTCTACAGAATTACCTTGTACTGTTGCATGTCCATTTGGAGGGGTGATGCATACAAGAATAATTTGAAAATTGATACAGTCAACACACCATGTGAGGATGGAGAGGATCTGAAGATGATTTTTGACTTTACCTAATATGATGTAGCTAATTATTGTGACACTGGTAGTTTGATACTTAATATTATCTTGTTATACATAGAAAGAATCATTTTGATTTATAAAATCTTTGGTGTTGTTTTATAAATAAATTGTTTGGACATAGGTGGGTTAATACTGGTTCCACTAGGAGTATGTGCAATAAAATATATTAAATATTTTCATTACTTATAATTGATTACTTTAATTATATTCTCTTTATAAACTATCACCCTGCAATGGTAAAGTATTGCAATGACCACATACTGCTGAATCGACTGTAATTTTCATTTCAGAATGATTAAATTTACGATAAGTTCAGATTAGAGAAACCAGACTTAGAACAATTTACTGTCAGTTTAAAGATTTTTACAATATTTAATATTAAATGATTCACAGATGAATATACTTATACTTCTGTTATTTCTATATTTTTTTACTTTATCTGTCCTTGTCAAATTTAACCCTCACACTGTCTTAAATTTTGATCAGCAGGCTCTTCAAGTCAGGAAAGTAAAAGCTTTAAATGATTCAAAATTCGGACAATTGTTTTGGTAATGTAGAGACACAACAAGAGTAAATACTAGCATTTCAATCCATTTATATATTCATAAACAAAAAATATGTGCTAGTTAACCAGTTTCAGATTATTCAAGGCATTTGATGTCAAATTTTATCACTGTAGTCGTCATCTTTTTTTACAAGACCGGTATTATGACCTTTTGCCCCGGAAATTTAACATACTGTTAATGATTCCATAAAGTAGATATGTTCAACAATCTAAAAATGTAGAAACATTACTGATATACCGATTAGTACAGCGAACTCAACTTCTAACCGCCTTTTCAGATTTGGGATACGGTCAATAATATCTTTCGGAAATCAAAAACTTATCACAGAACTTGAAAATGGATGATTAATTATAAAGTCAAAATAACAGTAAACACCTACAATGGCCGAAAATTACAATCACAAGCCACAGCCAACATGTGGACTGCATTAGGAAAAACACACAACAGACTAAAGACAAACATAAATAACGTTGGGATCTGGGGATAGCAGGACTTGGTACTGGCTCTAGCAAAAGCCAGCAGAATGGTTAAATCGTTTATGGGTATCCAAACCTCCCCTTTCTTTATGCGGTTTCCTTATAACATAATAAACATACGAATAAAACCCAATACAGGTAGACTACTAACTCTATGACCACTATCTTGAAAAAAGAAATAATGTGACAAAACGTAATTTAGAAAGATTTGTCAAAGAATGCTCGCCGCCAAACTGCCGGCTACCTCAAAAAATCTAGTCTGTTGGTAAAACACTGTTACACTACGGAAGAAAAGTCAAACTGAGAAATTCCCGAAGGATTTAGTAAAGAGTCGTCATGTATTTCAGTAGACATCGGTAAATGTTCACTTAGTTTGCATATTTTAAAGAACAATTTTTGGCACTGACTTTTTGGACTGGATACAAAGACGACATAAACTTATCTTTCATATACAAATTAAAAGTGCACAGTTTATTGTGTACAAAAACGAGTTCATTTAAGGTGACAATAGAGAACTCGTAGTTTTCATATCATTGAAAATAAACATTTTTATCACTCGGTGATTAATATTAGATTATAATTTATCATAACTGATGATGAATACAATATATTTTTATTTTTAACGATCACTAAGATAATCAAAGTACAGATGTACTGTTGTCCGGTTTCCTTCCTGAATTGTAACAAATTTATTAAATGATGCAATGAAGTGTCGCATTTTTGAGTTCTTGTCATTAAGATCAATAGATCCTTCGGTACATAAATAACAAATCATTAAAACACATTGTCAATACTGTGATTTTTAAGAAATTTTAAATTATAATGTGGGAACTATATAGTTTTATTGTTTGATTCACTTCCTATTGGTATGATGACCATCTGTCGTTCCATACATACCAAAGTGATGTTGACATCATGCTAGAAAACAGAGTTTGTGTATAACAATAGGCTCTCAAGAGCCTGTATAGCACACATGGTAAACGGCTGACATAGACAGTCCAACTTACCTCAATGTTAAAAGGTATCATTTTAGTATGTTGATAGACCTCCTTGTAATATGATCCACGGTATAACAATGTTCCTGTCTTGTGGCCAGCTTGGATCAAGAGGGGACTTACATGACACATTGTTCATGGTAGGCCAATTGTGACCAAGTAAGGTTCTAATAGAAATAACTAAATACCGAAGTTACTGTGAATTTAAATTCTGCATATGCGCATTTCGACAACTTATGTCTCTTCAGTGCAGATAAAATCAAAACGTTTGGAAGACCGTAAACTCAAAGATGTTTAAAAACTGATAGAGAACAATTAACCAATATGATCTAAATGTTAAGCCAAAATCAGCTAAGGACAGAGCTTTGCATGAGGGAGATACTCCTTAGTTTTCAACAAAATTTACAAGAGTTTAGATATTGTAAGGTTCCAAGTAGAATCGGCTTTCGGGTCAGCACCGAAGTACTGACTACTGGGCTGGTAAATGCCCTCGGGGACTAACAGTCCACCAGTAGAAAAGAAGTTTCGAATCAGAAGTCGTGTAGTTCAATGTTGAATTAGTTCTTATTGATGTCTATCTTGGATGAGGCACAGACTCCCAAGATAAATGTTCTAAAAGGGACCCCTAAGGGAACTATGTTAGCCAAAGTTGGTTTTAATTGGCTCTGTGGCTTCGGAGGAGAAGATCATTGAATGCTTTCCCATTGGTTTTTATTCAAACTATATGCAATCTGACGCTGATTTGATGGAAACGATTTTCAAAGGCCGTCAAGACCGTTTTGGCCGTTACAATGGGAAGAGTATATTCAGAGAAGAAGTTCTTTGATTTTTTACAGGTATCGTTTTATGTTAAAATGTTTTAATATTCCACTTGTGTTCTTCTTGGATGAGGTACAGACTTGCTGGACACATTTTAAAAGAAACAATAAAAGATCATTGTGACTAAGTTTGGTTCCAATTGGCTTTGCATATATTCTGGATTTTTTTTGTCTGGATTATTCTACATGGTATACAAAGACAGGGGTATTTGTAACGCGCTCTTATTCTTTGAAGTGTTTTTGGGGTTATCTTTTAACTATATTGACTAATTTATGATAAAATTTCATTTGCAAAACAAACTAATAAACACACGACCAGCGGTAGTTGAGGGCTTGTTCTTTTCTGATATTCTGACCTTATGGTCATGCAAAATGTCCTCTAGCCTTGGGTCATATGTGGCATATTAAATGGAAACACACTATTTCTGTTTAATTAATAATTCATAGAAATTGCTTGAATTTGCTGAAATAAGTTCAGAGTAAATATACTTTGTTATATAACTCGAATTTATCACTTTATAATTTGTATGAATTTTGTAACAAATACTTATAAATTATTTACTTCTGTTGTTGGTTGCTTAATCATAAAAACTGTCTCCCATATACATGTACAATTCCGTCTTCAGAGTCACATTTTTCTTTTAACAAAGTAAGAATAGAACGGGTTCGTCGCATGTATCCAATAGCGTATGATGTAATTGGTAAAAGGATTCAATATCTTGTGTCCAGCTGGAATATGTTAAAATAATTTAAAGATGGAAACCAAAAAACAGCTTAAGGTGTCTCAGTGGTATTATTCCGCCATTATTATCTAATAATTGTTCATTTAGGTTTCTTTGATTAAGAAATTTAACAAAATAATGATTTAAAATGATAAGAAAGTTCATATGTATTTAAAATTTATATTCCTAATGATTTTTATAACATTTTCGTTACAAAAAAGTGAGCTAAAACTCATGAGCTTAAAATCTCTTGCTGGATTTACAGAACACAGAAATTATTCAAGGGAGATAATTTGATAAAATAATTTAACAAAGATATCACTAGAGAAATTAACATTTTGCAATTTTTCTCTCTTATTTCAACGGTGACCCCTAATTTTTATTTTTCATATGTAAACTACATAATAATAATGAAACACATGCAAAGTATGAAAAAAATCTATAATAGATTTTTCAAACTAAAGTCTCATATGATCATTTTCCCTATCATTTCTATGTAAAATCCTGAAATTTTCAATTTTAGATTTTGCGCTTAAATGCACGGTGACCCCCAGATTTTATTTTACATTTTGAACAATAATACAATTATGTTTCTACACAGAAAATTTCACAAAATTCTATAATAGGAAATTAATACCCTGCAGACACCTTAAACTGTACTTCAAAATGCAAGGTTTTTAAATTACAAACATCATTGTTCTAACTTTTCGTCGACCCGAAATTCCATTACAGCATGAAAAGGTCTAACAAAATTTTGAAGGAATACTTATAAACCGTTTTGAAATTATTTTCCTTTTTCCTAAAAAACATTTTTAAAGGACAAGGTGCATTAAGGGGTTGATTTGGCCCAAGAATCCAGTGAATTTTTTAAGTTGCACCTCAAAATTTTATTTCATGTTCGTTTCAAAATTGAGATCCTATTTACAGAAAAAATACCAAAGCTAGAACCAATGACGTCACAATAGGTACAGTTCTGACGTCATGAAAAGGTTACTTTTGAGAATTTTCATAGAAATATACCGAATTCGGCAGATTGTTTTACAGTTTTCCTGACCGCAAATATCGAGCACATTCAAGAACCAATTAGATATTTTAACAACTTATTGGAAAAAATGAACTTAACCTCTCATATAAATATTTTTGTGGTTCTTGCATGTGCTCTATATTTCCTACACAGAAAAAGTAGTCAAAATTTTTCAAATTTGTCATCTTTTGACCAAATGTTCAATTTGTCCCTTCTTCTACACTAGAAAACTCAGTAATCATACATCAATATTTGATAACTGTTACTGTTTTCTGAAAAGCCATACCCACAGAATATTTCAATGAGAAAATTCTGCGAATTCAACCAAATTTATTTTTCAGGCCAAATACGGCCCTTATCGCCCCTACTCCTTTAATATCGTTTTATGTTCCTATGTCCGACAAGTCCACATCTCATCTAAGACTATCAAAGATATGTTCCTATGTCCGACAAGTCCACACCTCATCTAAGATGGATACCAGCGAGGAATATAGTTTAACGAAATCCCATTTAATAATATAGGAATTTTCGACGTATTAAGATCTACCAAATGACATTTTAAAAAAATCTAAATATGCAGGATTTATTGCACTTTTTGGTCAGATCTTCGTAATTTTATACATTTTGCCTTGTATTTAGAAAATTATGAGAGACAGAGGAAACCATTTCGTTTTGATGCAAAATGTTGAGTTGGTCAAGGACTACCTTTTATCTTATTGTTGAACGACCTGTATCCCATCCAAGATAGCTGCCAGTGGGAAAGTTATTTTAACATTGGACCCAATAGGAAAACACCTTCAAAGATCTTCTTCTCTGAAACTTATTGGCTAATTGGAACCTTACATAGTCACAAAAGTTTTCTTTATGTTCCTATGTCCGACAAGTCCACACCTCATCTAAGATGGATACCAGCGAGGAATATAGTTTAACGAAATCCCATTTAATAATCAATACATACGCTCTGAATTTTTTTTGGCAAACTGGAACAGTACCTTGTCACAACTGTCCCTAGGTGGTCCGATTTGGACAATAAGTCCGAGGGCCATCATACATTGTCCCGGATTTTGTCAAAAATGAATTATACAATGGGGCAGAAATAAAGTTTACAATGGGGCGGATGATATTTCTTTTTTTTTCCTGTTTATTAAAAGAACATGTAATTAGTGTTTGTGTACCTACTGGTGACAAAATTGAAAATTTTTCTATGTACTTGAAGCCAAATAGTGGAAGAAGCTAAATGTGCCATACAGGATCACACACGTTTGGCGTTCTTCCATTCTGCCATTTTTATATTCATTTTTAAAATAAACAAACTGTATTGTTATGTTTATATACAAATGTTTCAATTTTGGGCTACAAGTGGGCGAAGATTGAATAAATATTAATTTCAACAAATGGGAAACTAAAGAACAACCAAACACTGAAAATTTGAATTCGTGAGTTTTATTCCAGAACAGACACACAATGGTCCAAAATTGTTTTAGTATACTGGAAAAGTGGTTATATTGTGTCTGTTATTATTTTTGTTTACTAATGAAATACATGACAACATTATCATATTATATGTTATTTCTGCCCCTTTGATTAATTTGAAATCCGCCCCATTGTATGCTTTTGTGCCGCCCCATTGAACTGTTTTTTGTCGCCCCATTTAGTTATTGAACTGTTTTTTGTCGCCCCATTTAGTTATTAATCTGCACCATTGTATACTTTTGTGCCGCCCCATTGAACTGTTTTTTGTCGTCCCATTTAGTTATTGGACTGTTTTTGTCGCCCCATTTAGTTATTAATCCGCACCATTGTAAATCGGCGAATCCGAGAAGTCCACGTCAGAACCAATATGGCCACAATCGAGAAACTTAGTTTGATAGTATACCCTATGTTGCAGCATTCAAAGACCCTTTTTGAAGTTGAATGGTGCTAATTAATGACGGCCGGTGGCGCCCAACTTGGTCACAACTGTCTTAAGTCGGCTCTTTCTGAAAATGTGTCCGGCACGTCTGCGTCATATCCATAACGGTCGACAGTTGGGAACATAATTGAACATTGGACCAAATAAGAAAGCATTCAAATGTCTTCTTATTTGAAGCCACAGATTCAATTAGAACCAAATTTGTACGCAATAGTCCTTGGGTGGTCTCTTTTTAAAAAAGAATGGGATCGGGTGCCTGTGCCTCATCTAATACGAACTTGTAGTTTAACCCTACAGGACAAGATAAGATCTCCTCTTAAAATAATTTTCCTATTGGATCAATCCTTTTCATAATTGTCCTTAAATAACCCACTTCTAAAAAATGTGTCGTTGGGTATACGCTGATGTCATAAGACAGTAGGCGACAAAGTTGACATGCGGATGAACATTTTTTGTTGTAAAACGTTTTTTTATAGTGTTAGTAAGTCAATTTATGAATCTTAGTCTTAATTACGATAATCATTTTTAACTGCTTTGATCTCAGGAAGCAAATTACGAATTTTTTTTATGAAAGCAATTTTAAAAGACAAAACAAACCCTCAAAATACTTTCGAATTTGTATACATTCAATTGCTTTCAATGAATAACTTGCAACTAGATCTCCAATTTTAGAATTAAAAATGTTTGGTTTGAAACGACCTACGGCTTATAGAAAAGGTCTGAAGCCCAATTTACATGCACAGTTTTACACACTTGTGTATTTTATATGGGTATGCAAATTTGCACTAGTGTGCAAATACTGCATGTAAATGCTACTACATGCGTGTGTAAACTTAACACACAGTGTAAATTTGCACAAGGTCAGCGGCAAGTGTAAATTTACATTTGCACATGAGTAAACTTACGTGATATGTATTTTGAGCATGTAAATACAAACTTATAAATGCACCCTGTGCAAAATACTATATCTGTCTTTGAAAATGAAGAAAAATGCCTTACAATTTCAATGGATCCATGAAAGTGATGCACACCAAATGAACTGTTATTCCTATAAAATTCATACTTCTCTGACGGTTTTGTCTGATTTTGCGTTTTTGGCCTATCATAAGAGAAATTGGACTCGGATTGAAAAAATGAGAATATACAATGCAACTTTATGTTTTTCCATAATTATACAATTTTCCAAAACTCAATGAAAACTTTTCATTTTTTCATGTTTTTCGTTTCTTTTCACTTCTTGTTACTAGCTTTTTTAAACTGAAATACACACCTCAGATTAAATGCATGTAAATGCATAGCAAAATTGCTTTTACATACTGGTGTAGTTTTACGCTCGTGTAAATTTACATACTGGTGTAAATCTTGAACATGTACATGGGGCTGTGATTTAGGTATGAGATACAGTAGTTTTTGCATGTTACAGCTTGCTGTGTTATTCATTATGTCGGTTTTTATTTAAGTTGAATATCCGGGACACTCTGAAATCTGCATCGGGTACAATAACCGTGTATATGCTCATATTTCAACGTGGAAAATCTCCGTCCCTATGAAATACAGATTAAAGGGTGAATGATATCTTATCAAGGAATTTATGTGAAAATGTGCCATATTTATTTACAACGATGTCATTAATTTTAATCATTTATTTTGCATTAAAAAACATTTTTTATTTCCTGAAATACGCCACATCTGAATTATTAAAACAGGAAAAACGGGAAGGAGCAGGAAATTTAGTCGAGCCTAAAAAAATGTAAGAAAACAAATATAGTAAAAGGGTTCTTGAAATAGTTTCCTTTTTTTCCCTTTAAATGAGTAATTAAATAATATTTAATGTTTAATACATTGTTTCAACTGTATCATTACTGTATTATCATGCTGCTTATTTTCTGTATAGACCCTAACAAATTATTGTATTTTTTCCAAATAAATACTTAGAAAAAGGAAGGGAAACGGGGAATGTGTCAAAGAGACAACGACCCAAAGGGGAGTAATAACAACTCAAAGCCACCATAAGATCTTCAATGAACGGTGAGAAAACGCCACACCCAACGGCAGGTCGGAGTCAGCCCCTGAACAAAGAGCAATCAATCCAGCGAAATAAACATCAATTGTATCTCTGCCAGTTAGTTTATATTTGTTGACGATCCCACATTCATGGCATGATAAACATGGATGTAGCGTTGCACAACATCTAGCAATGAATTCCACTCGAACCGGTGCTACTTACTGTGAGGTATGAGACATTCTCATTATTGAAGGCCTCA
Source organism: Modiolus philippinarum (assembly GCA_002080025.1). NCBI lineage: Eukaryota > Metazoa > Mollusca > Bivalvia > Mytilida > Modiolidae > Modiolus > Modiolus philippinarum. The sequence goes on from MJUU01062247.1 coordinate 38,973, forward strand.
TGGTGACTTCAAAGTGAAGAACAACAATAAAGGGGTTGTTCCATTGCTTGTTTTACCATGTGTTTGTAGAGACTTTGTACATTGTGCATTTACTCCATATCCCTTCATTGAGTCCGTATAAAGATTTCCCGTACGAGAGATGTATGCTCTCAATACATTGTAGTTATGGTGTACTTGTTCTTGAGAGAATTTGGATACATTATCATACTTCCATATATTTTTTGTAATTGCAAAAAATGTTATTCTGACCACCTGTAATTGTGCCCACATCACTAATTCTATTATGTCAAATTTTCTAACTATTGCCTCTATGAGTGCCCTGTGGTTATTTGTGTGTTGTGCTTGTCTCCTGTTGGGTGTTTTTGTCGGGCAATGGATGACAGCAATTGTAGGAACACTTTTCCAGTCAATTTATGTTTGTTGACGATCCCGTGTTCATGACATGAAAAACATGGATGAACCTTTGCTCGACATCTAACAATGAATTCCGCTAAAACCCGTGCTACGGTTCGTCTTGGACTTATTGTGAGATACGGGAAAAGCTCATTGTTGAGAGCCTTTTAGTGAGTTCAAGATGAAGAACAACAATAAAAGCGTTGTTTCATTGCTTGTTTAAACATTAGTGCAGTGACAATTGGAAAAAAACACTTAGTTTTCGACTTTAAGACATGCAGGTAAAATTTGTTTTAAATGAAAGTAGAATGATTATACTTCATGAGCCATTCGTATGGTACATTTTTGGTAATTTGACAGTTATTTACAGTTTTCTGTAAATTTCAAAACACGGCGTACTACAAAATAATTACTCAATTTCAAATAAACGTAACCTCTATAAATGAATATGTGTTGAAGACCTTACGGTGACCCCTAGATGCTTTGTTTTGGATCGTTTTAACCTGGATATGGGATGTTGTCTCCTTGACATTTACCCCGTTTCCCTTTTTTTCATATGTGTTATATTTCAAATCTGTATATATAGTTAAATAAGATTTATATCGTTTTCTACAATCTAAAAACACGTTTTGGTATTTTTTTTTCCATTTTTTACAGTTTTTCTTACAATTTTAGGAATGGATATGATTATATTAACTTTCCGTGCTAAAAGAACTGAAACTTGTACCTCATATTGTATGTTTGACCACTCTTGAAGGATTTCTGTATAAAGTCATTGAAATTTATTTCTCAAAGTGTCGAAAAATACAAAGTTGATAGACAGAAAAACACTACTTTTAATTCCGGAATCTATTTCGCACTATTCACCTAGATATACTTGGAAACTAATCACTCCCTGATACAATACTTTTGACCAAAAAAATAGTTTTTAAGTCCATATTGAGATAAAACTGTTTATTGTTTTGTTTTTCAATGTAATTAGTTTTCAATTGGCAATGAAATGCTGTCTAATTGAACATTAATTCCGATTATTTTACAATTTTAAGCTTTGATGTATCTAACAACCGACGCTCTGTTAATGTAAACCCACCCTCAACTAATGGAGAATGACCCTATATAGATTCTATATAAGCTGGAATATAGACGCTCTGTTAATGTAAACCCACCCTCAACTAATGGAGAATGACCCTATATAAGCTGGAATATATGTGCATGTACATAGATGAAGTTAAATAGGAAATTCGAAAGCTCTGACATTCTGATTTCCTCATTCTATTCAATTTTGTTCCATATAAATACGACAAATAATTGTGACAGTGTGATGGTGCTATTTTCGCTGGGGATCAGTTCCCGGTCAATTGCAGCTCATCATTCAACGGAATATGTACATAAAGTTATGTCCGTTAGATGCATTTTCAGGGAGACGGATACATATAAGTTTTGTCTTGTTGCTGAGTGTCTTTCGTGTTTACGTGTCTAACATTGATATACGTTTGCTTTGAAATAAATACATTTAAAATCAGTCCCGTCCTAACCTGACTATTGCGCTTTTATGCCCTTTTGATTATTTGTTCTCTATCAGCTTTTAACTATTTTTGTTGTATGTTTTTTTTATGTTTTGAATGACAACATGAAGATTTCTTATTCGGTATTTGTTAATATGTATCGCAAATGTACCTGCTGAAAATTCATGAAACCTTTTACAAATTGTTTACAAGTAAGTAGACTAAATCTACAAGCATCTACATTTTCTGTTTTTTTTTTTTTTGTTTTNACTTATTTGATATATGTACATATTTACCAGTCCCAGCGTGTATAAAGAGTATAAAATACAAAAAGAATGACTAAATATAATGATAATAATTTTTAAAAATGACAAATTGTAACAGTAAACGACAAGTCTTCCATTTTAAAATAAAGAAAGAACGAGACTTTGGAGATTTAAAAACAAATAGTCCATGGGTTGGAATAACCCCCGTGCAACCCCCACTTATGATCCCCATCCATATTTTTCAGATTTCTATATCTCTTCTTCAAAATTAAACATGTTAACATGGGCATAACCTACACGCAATATTGGAACAGGCCCCCTTTTTAGACCCACCCAAGTAAATTTTGGAAAATTTCGTTTTTGATCAAAGTTTTTCTTTCAATTACTTCATATTTTTGATTGGTGCTTTTCAGTTATGAAAAAATGGTATAGAATGATAGCCTATGGTATTAGCTTTACAAATATTCCACATAAGTACCATTTCTATACCCAATACGTTATAAAACTTGAAAAAACTTACCCCTACCCCTTCTAAATGTTGACGTAAATTTTAAGATTTTTCTCAAAATTGTGTAAGTTCAACGGTCCTTAGAAACCAGTATGTTTTTCATTTCATAATTCGCGGAATTGTTTTTAGTCTTTTAATGTCCTTTCTTAAAAATTAAGCATGTTAACATAATTTAAATATGTTTTGAATGGCCAAACTATCACTTTTAAATAGACAAATAAAACACATCTTTGAATATTTTCGTTTCCGACAAAGTTTTGTCCCTTTTTTGTCTCATCTTATCTATGAGTGGCTCAAATTCATGAAAAGATGGAATAAAATGGAAGTACATAATGTCTTTTTTACAACAGGTACAAATTATGGCAGTCTTGAAGTATTATAAACTTCGTACATCCATAATATTTCACGAAAGGATATGGAGTAAATGAACAAAACTTACCCTTACCCCAACAAATTTACTTTAAAATTGTAAATTTTTTGTCTATGTTCGCATAAAAAAAAATTACCAGAACACGCAAATTGTGTATTGTATATGACAAGGTTGCATGAATTATATTGTGATTTTGTATTTTAACTGCCATTTATTGACTTAAACTCAATATCTTGCCCTAAATTTATGAAAAATGGGCATTTTGTACATTTCAGATTTATCCAAAGTTCACTGTTAAATCGTTATTCATACAAAATCTGGACGATATATCTGCAGATATGCCAATTAATTGTTCTTAGGGATATATAAGTTGTCTTAGAAAGTTGCTTAAAAAAACAAGAAGTGTTTAATATGACTCTGAATACCGGGAATCTTAACCCTACCCCAACAAATTTTCCCTAAATTGTCATTTTTTCTCTATGTTCGCATAAAAATAACCAGAACACGCAAAATGTGTGTTGTATATGACAATTTTGCACGAATTACATCATGATTTGCTATCGTAACAGCCATTTGTCGACTTAAACTCAATATTTATCCCAAAATTAATGAAAAATGGGAATTTTCAACATTTCATATTCGTCCAAAGTCCACCGTTAAATCGTTAAATATGTCAAATCCGGAGGATATATCTACAGATTTGCCATGTAATTGATCTAAGCGATACATAAGTTGTCTTAAAACATTGTTTAAAAAAACAAGGAGTGTTTAATGTGACTCTGAATACCGAAAATATTACCCCTACCCCAACAAATTTTCATTGAAATTGCCAATTTTTGTCTATGTTCGCATGAAATTAACTCAAAAACGCAAAATATGTGTTCAGTATGACAATTTTGCATGAATTGCATCACGATTTGATATTTTAACAGCCATTTGTTGACTTAAACTCAACATTGTGTCCGAAATTGAGGGAAAATGGGGAATTTTCAACATTTCAGATTTGGTCAAAGTTCACTGTTAACCCGTTATATATGGCAAGTCTGGGGGATATATCTGCAGATATGCCAATTAATTGTTCTAAGGGATACATTAGTTGTCTGGAAACAGTGTTTAGAAAATCAAGGAGTATTTAATGAGACTCTGAATACCGAAAATCTTACCCATACCCCAACAAATTTTCCCTAAAATTGTCAATTTTATGTCTTTGTTCGCATAAAATAACCAGAACACGATTAATGTGTGTTATATATGACAATGTTGCATGAATAACATCATGATTTGGTATTTTAACAGCCATTTGTTGACTTAAACTCAATATTTTGCCCTAAATTGATGAAAAATGGGGATTTTCCGTATTTCAAATTTGTCCAATGTTCACCGTTAAGTCGTAATATATGTAAAATCTGGAGGATATGTCGGCAGATATGCCATTTAATTGTTCTATGCGATACATTGGTTGTCTTAAAACATTGTTTAGAAAAACAAAAAGTGTTTGATGTGACTCTAAATACCTAAATCTTACCCCTACCCCAACAAATTCACCCTAAAGTAGTCTTATTTTTTTGTCTATATTCGCATAAAAATAACCAAAACATTCAAAGTCTGCATTGGATATAAATATGTTGCATTAAAATCATCATAATTTGTCATTTTAAGTCCCACTTTTCAGATTAAACTCAATATTTGGTAAAAATTGATGAAAAATCGGAATTTTCAGCACTTCAAATTTGCCCAAAATTCACTTTTAAATAGTTATATGTGGCAAATCTGGAGGATTTATCTGCAGGTGTGCCAATTCATTGTTCTTGGGGATATATAAGTTATCTTAAGACAATGTGTAGAAAAACCAAGATTGTTCAATGTAACTCTAAATACCGAAAATATTACCCCTACCCCAAGAAAATGATGCTAAAAAATTCCAGAAATATGTCTGTCTGTACATATATATGAACAAAACATACTTATGTTTATACTTTTTTGATATATCGCAAAATGCAACTTAAACGCAGAAAATAAGGGTAAAATTGAATATTTTGGGCGATTTTCGTTTAAAAATGGGAATTTTCAGCCATTCTGAATTTTACAACTTGAATTCAAAGTTTAATTGTTGTATAACTGCCCATAGACCACGTGCATGACTTAATTTGTTATATATGGGAGTCTCTGTGTATAATTCTGTTTGAATTGTTATATTATTTGACCTTTATACAATGTTCAGGCTTTTCAAGCTGAATATAATTAATTGTGGTTTTTTTTTTTTTTTTTTTTTTTTTNGGGGGGGGGGGTGGTAAGGGATTTCAGCCATTGGCCTAAAAGACACGCCATGGTATGGCTTACATTAGGACCATCTCTGTGATATAATAAACAAGACTACTGCAAAAAGTTAAGAAAGTACATTGATATCAGTTATCCTACACCAGAAAACTAATTTTCTCGCGTAGCTACATGATCTTTGACATTTTTTTCTGACTTTTTTTTCATGAGTCTTCCTATGAATACACAAATTAAAGTCTCCTCGTGTCTATTGAACAGCTTCAAAATGCATTATTTTTTCTTCAATAATTCACTTCTTTAAATCACAACAAATAACTAAATACTGAAGTTACTGTGAATTTATTTTCTGCATATGCGCATTTCGACAACTTATGTCTCTTCAGTGCAGATAAAATCTAATCGTTTGGAAGACCTTAAAATCAAATACGTTAAAAAGTTGATAGAGAACAAATGCCCAATATGATCTAAATGTAATGCAAAACAAATGAACATAATTTCGTTTCGACCATGTTATTTCCGATATTGAGTTCAGTTGAATAGTTGCATAGTCATGTTTTTGCATTTTATTTGAAAATAAGACAGTTCCATCATAGGTGATTTTGAAGTGTTCAGCTTCCGTAAGACTGATCATGGGCCCAAAAAGGCTCCATTTATGTCCATACAAATGGCAAACCAAACCTTAAATCTAATGATTTTGTTGAACAGCTGTTGACAAAAGGAAAGTTCTCTCGTCATTTCATGGCAAGGACTTCATTTAAAGTGCGATTAGGCCCGTTATGCGCGTCTATATTTCAATAAAACGTCTGTCGGAAGGTTCAGCTTAAGAACAAAAGTTTTTGTCGGATTAAGTTCATTAAACAATGAAAGGATATGGTGTAAATGTACATACGACAAAGTGTCTACGCATACATAGTAACCTTAAGCAGTGGAACAATGCTTTTATTGATGTTCTTCATCTTGAAATCTGATCGGAGTAGTAATACTTTCGCCAAAATCGAGAGAATAACAAAATACCGAACTTACTGTTAATTTATTTTCTGCATATGCGCATTTCGACAACTTATGTCTCATCAGTGCAGATAAACCAAAACATTTGGAAGTCCATTAACCGAAAAAGATGTTAAAGCTGATAGAAAACAAATAACAAAAAGGATCTAAATAGAAAAGCCAAAATTCAGCAAAGGACAGAGCTATGCATGAGGGAGACATCCTTAGTTTTTACAAAATTTTGCAAAATTTTGATATCGTAAGTTTCAATACAATCAGTTTTCGGGTCAGCACCGAAGCACCGACTACTGGGTTGGTTAACACCTTCGGGGACTAATAGGCCACCAGCTGAGGAAATGAAGAAAACAAAATTTTGTTTTGGTGTTGTTGAGACTTGGCAAAGAATTTTGAGTCTTGTGAACCGACATACAAACGATTTCATGATGGTCTGGGTAATATCGTAAAAAAATCACTAAACCTCTCTTACCCACTAACCACAACAAACAGGAACGACGTAAATCACAATAAATATTATTATGTTGATGAGACATCCTTTTTAGTCTGGAAAACTTATTCATGTCTTTATGACGTTATTTGTGCGGTATGATTGACGTCACATGACGTTCTGTAAATTTTCCCCATTCCTTTCAAATGAATCTTTTAAACAAGTTATTTCTATAAATAATATATAACGTTCTTTATTTTGAAACATGAGAAATGCAAATTAAATGGATTATACACCTTTATTAAAGCAAGAATAATGCCATAGAGTAATCATACAAATTTAGCTTTGCAAGGTCGGCCAATATATGGCTATTCAAACCTGATTAGAGTGTATTGACCTCGGACTGCATCCTCGTTCGTTATTATCTAGTCAAGTCTCTAATACAAGTACCGACTTCATCAATAGGCTATATTTGTATATTTTGATTTACGAATTTGCATTTCAAATTGTTTTTATGCGGATATTGTAAAAGTCATATTGACTTTGTAATTTTGCTTTGTGTATAACGTCGGTCTTTGTCTATTCCATGATATATTTATTGTATTTTTTGGTTTATAAATTATAAATTATCAATATTTTCTTCTCGATAAAATCATATCAAACATAAAATATGATGTTTATAGTTAGGAAAATGCACACATGTTTGTATATTGCTATTCAGCATACCAAATTGCAAATATGGGGGTGAAATGACGTCATAAAACGTCACAGCGATTAAATTTTACGGATGACATTGATGACAAATAATGCTTTTGTTCAACAAATACCATCATTTGAAAATTCAGTCATTAAACGTTGAAAAAAAAATTAAAATTTCTATCTAAATTAAAAAAAATATGCAAAAATTGTTTTTTGACCTTTCACCTAATTTTATTGAAAATTATACCATATTTCACAGTGACGACATGTCTTATCGATTTGTACTCATTTTTCTCTTTCCAACGATATGCAATTTACCTCCATGTCACATGGGTGCATTAAAATTGAAAATTTCCGGTCTCAGTCACTCGTCTATATGTATTTGTATAGACTTTGTCTCATGTGCATTTACTCCATTTCCCTTCATTGTATCTGTAAATCATTTAGTGCATCTGGAGGCGGGTAAATATTTGATTAGCGGTAAAAATATGGTCACTGATGATTGAATTTGTACTTAAAGCGTTGAATATTTATTTCTGACTACAATGAATATGTACATCTTTATTAATGTTTTGGAACACAGAACAGCGATGAAAACCTTTTCTACGTAATTTTTCCACTGGTGTTTTTGTAATGTTGTTACCTCGAAGAGTCATTTCCACAACACTTATTATTTGACGAAATAGCAAAAACGGGAGGTTAAATACACGATTTTGAAATTAATGTTCACTAAAACAATTAAATAGTAAATAAGTTTTGAAACTAGAGGCTCACATGAGCCTGTATCGCTCACCTGGTCACTGGTTTTATTCATTGTCACCTACAGACCACCAATTCATACTATAAATCAGTTCAGCAGATGTTTGGATGAGGTACAAATTAAAAATCACAAACTTTGCAAGGGATCTCCCAAAGTCAATTGTAACCAAGTTAGGTTCAAATTGGCTCAGTAGGTTCAGAGGAGAAGACATTTGAATGCATTTCCCATAGAGTCTCTATGTTAAACTATGTTCCACGATGGCGGCCATCTTGGATGAGGTAAGAACGTAAAAATCACAAACTTTAAAGGGGACCACCAAAGGACTATTGTGACCAAGTTCGGTTCAATTTGGCTTGGTAGTTTCAGAGGAGAAGATCTTTGGATAGGGTCCCTATGTTAAATTATGTTCCCTGCTGGCGGCCATCTTGAATGAGGTATGAACATAAAAATCACAAACTTTAAAGTAAAACATCTAATGACCATTGAAACCAAGTTTGGTTCCAACTGGCTCAGTGGATTCAGAGGAGAAGACATTTGAATGCATTTCCCATAGGGTCCCTATGTTAAACTGTGCTCCACGCTGGCAGCCATCTTGGATGAGGTACAAACACAAAAATCGCAAAAATCAATATAAAGGGGACCTTCCAAGGACTATTGTGACAAAATTTGGTCATCATTGGCTCAGTGGTTTCAGAGGAGAAAATCTTTGAATGCATTTCCCATAGGGTCCTATGTTAAACTTTCTTCTCCGCTGGTGGCCATCTTGGATGAGATGCGAACCTGCTGGACATATGTAGAAATTGTAGTTCAGGAAAACCTCAACACTTTTGCAATTCACATTTAACCTTTATCTCAAACAGTTTTTGAAATAAAAGTAAAAACGTTCAAAAATTGTGAAAATCCAAAGAAAAAGCGGCAATTACTCCTATGTGGGTTGTCAGATTTTCTTCAAAATTGCAGGACATGTAGATCTTACTATGCTGACCATTTTTGTTGTACAAACTTCACTTCTATCTTCTATCAATTTCAATATATAAAACCACAAGTAACGGAAAACTGAAAATTTTACGGAAAAGGGACAATAACTCCAAGACGGGTGAACGGATATTCTCCAAAATTGCATGGCAGGTAGATCTCATATGCTTATCATTTTTACCGCCGGTCAGAATTTTGATATCTGTAATGGTTTTCGAGTAATTTGCAAAAAACTGCAATTTACCCCTATGTTCTATTTTTAGTAACAGCGGCCATGTTGTTTGGTCTAAGGACATAAAAATCACAAACTTGAAAGAACATACCCTGGTGATGATTCAGGCCAAGTTTGGTTAGTATTGGCCCAGCAGTTTCAGAGGAGAAGACCTTTGAATAAAAGTTAACGGACGGACGACGGACGCCGAGTGATGGCAAAAGCTCACATGGCCTTTGGCCAGGTGAGCTAAAATGGAAGGCAAAAATTCTAAATATAATAATCTAAAATTCAGAATTTTTGTTTATATATTAAAAAGAGATGCTAAATAACAAACTGCATGTCTTATCTCGGGGCATTAGGAACATAATGACTTGACTAACATGGTTGATGATAGTAAAAACACTGTATCTGTGAAACTGTATCCGATTATATATTATTTGAACGAATCTGAAGCAAAAAAAAAAATGAAGAAAACCCCGTCGTTGCGGGAAGGACATAACGTTGCGGAGATTACAAGAATGTTGCGGAAATGATTCTCTCAGAGGAATCGGTAAAATTAGCAAAATAGTTTCAACATTTATCAATGTTGATTGTGATAGTTTCAAGAATTTAACGGTCATAGTTTCAAGAATTTAACGGTTACTTGTTTTCTCTATCAGATTAAATCTTCCATTTTATGGTCTTCAAAGTGTTTTGATTATATGTACACTTGAGAGACATAAGTTATCGAAATAACCATCTACAGCTACTAATTGTACAGAAACTTTGGTGTTTACTGTTTAGTGATTCGTGTGTTTTGTCTACCACTTCCTCCATGTTACCTTTTTTTTTAAGATTTCAAGTACTGTATTAATAGTTTTATTAACATCTAAATTTAGTATCAGAACCAATAAAACACAATAAACTGTTTTATGAATTTATGAAAATGTTCAATAAAAACAAACTTTAGTGCGCATCAGATTTGAAGAGGCTTCTCAAAGATTTAATTTATTTGCGATAAACTTCCATGCAGCCCTCTCGACTTGGAAATGGCGTGTTCCTACTCTTGATGGCTCTTCAATCAAAGCAATATTTTTTTGTGTTTCATACCACAAAATATCAGGAATTAAAGGCCAGAAATACCGATTCTCGCCAATTCTGTGCATTACCTGTACTTCGATTCCATCAAAATCTACGTCCTCAATAATTCCGGGGTAAGGCTTCGCGTCGTAAGTAACAACAACCCATTTTCCTTTTATTGATTCGTCAATATCCGGTGATACTGTGTACGTTTTCTCTGAGATACAGGGTGTTGGTTGAACGCAATCACTTATTTGGCCACTCGGTTCTTCATATTCCTTAATGTCAAACTTGAACTGCTTCGGTTCAAAGCAATCGCACACTTCCGGCTTTTGACAGAAAAAACTAACTGATCCAGAAACCAGACCTCCTTTATCCCTTGTGATTACCTGAAAATAGACATCTTTCTAAAATGTAGAAAATCACTGCACATACTACAAGATCAAGATACGAATATTTTCTGAAAACAAGACATGCACGTGTTGTATGACAATGAATGGCGTGGATATATTTAGAGTAAATGAACAAGAAAAAATCTAAGTAAATACAATGTGAAGACGCTTTATTGTTGTTTTTTATCTTAGTCCTTGACGATTTCGTTGACAATGAGCATAATTACTAATACCTTGCAACACATTAATAAACAAATAAAGGGATATGGAGTAAATGTGCATGGGACAAGAACCCTATAAATACATGGTAAGATTAAGCAAATGGAACAAAGCTTTCATTGTTAAAAGTCAATATAAATATAATCTAAGCACTCTATTTTAAAGAAATCGACAAAAGCTACGGCCTTATTTATGTATGTCTAGCAACGACGAGATCATTTATAGAGAAAATACTTTGTACTAATATTTAGATAAATCTAAATCAGTGGTGAATGAAAGGATATGGAGTAAATGTACATGAAATAAAGTCTCTACAAATACATGGTAAAAACAAGCAAAGGAACAACGATTTTATTGTTGTTCTTCATCTTGAGTATAATCCGTAGCATAAAAAGACATATCTTGTCAAAATGGTCATCATAACATTGATTGTTTAAGTTAACGAGTCAAATTACCTGATGTATTTTCATCGTGTCGGGAATAGCTGGCAGCCTTTCGGGAATAAGCTTTTCAATCATCTTTATACCATCTGCCTTTACCAAAAACATTTTTACGCTAGATCCTGACATAACAATACAATTCTGTAGTGCTGTTGCATTGTTAATGCTATTCCCATTTGAAACATATCTATCAGCAGTCCGTTTTACTGTTGCTGCAATTCCGTCCGCTGGTCCCTTTCCGTGTCCTGCCTCTAAGAAGTTCCAATTACCTGCTTTAAAGCCAAGTGTTTCAAGATATGTTGAAAACAAGTAGAAATTTGCTTTACATCTATATTGTGTAGTAGGTCCGTCACTTACAAAGTAAACGACATCTACGGTCGGATTTTTGTCTCTGATTAATTTCAGGGTCGGTGAAGATGAGTCCAGATAGTAGGAGGTCCATGTTTGTTGTCATCCGACACGGAACAAAAGGAGAAAAATACATCGTCCTTGAAATAAACTACCCCTGTGTGTAATGTTATTTTGGACTTGGCTTGCACCAAAATGCACACTCTGAATTTCTTTATCGAACTTACAATTGTAGTTTTCAGAGAAATCTATATGAATACAGACCTCGTTTTCCTTCAAGTTTTCTTTCATTTGTCTTAGTGCAAGATATTGATGATTAATGTTATAAAAATGTCGGCATGCTTTCTTCAAATAATTTTGAAAATCTTCTGTCAATTGACCAACTGTTCCTGTTTCTTGCTCACGAACAGTCATGGAAACCTGTACAGTAGTTAGCTCTTCATTTGATTTCTTTGGTTTTTTCTACCCGTCCATCTTTTCCAAGAGACCATATCGCCTGGGTTGTGTTCATTAAAGGCCATCGTATTATCAAGGCAGTTAAAGCATTCTCTATACATACACGCCTTAGAATTAATATCGCAACACAACAAAGCTGCATGTTTCTGAAGATCTGTATTATCTATAACCTTCCTCTTCCAGAGTGTTTGTGCTTGGTACTGCAGATTCTCGTGTTTTACGCACAAACACGTCTCTCTGTCCCTCTCTGTATGTCTTACAATCCAAAATGGTCTCAACTTTACAAAAAATGAATATGATATAGCGATATTCACGTGCTCACTCTTGAATTTTTGGTAAAGGTTTTTTATATTGTCGTTCAGAAGTCTCTTTTGCTTTTTGATCTTCCTTCTAGTAATTGTTTCTTTTTT
>MJUU01062247.1:56918-99782 GCA_002080025.1 Modiolus philippinarum
TTTAAAAATCACCCGGTATTGATAGGAGAGCATTTTTTATTAGTCAGTGTTATCGGGTGGTTTACTTACATATATCAATAATAAAGAAGCATTTCAGTTAAGCCTTGAATTTCGTTCCAATCCTGGGTAAATTTCGAAATATGATCAAGTGTTGTTGAAAGTCTTGTAAGGTTGTCTCAGGTAAGTTTTCTTCCTAGGAATAAAATTAAAAAATGTCATACTTTATGCTCTCTGCCAAATTAAAAGTCGAATATGTCTTGACATTCCATACAAGCACCTTTACAGTGATTAGGAAGATATACTAGTCAAAGGACACTGAGAACCAAAACAAATCTTGTATAACATTCACTCTTCTAAACGGCAGTTAGTTTAGTTTGTTTCTGGATGTGCTATACAAGGAATTTTACAAAAACTTATACAAACATTGTCAAAATCTCTAAAATGTCCAGTCAAGAAGCAATTTCAGCGGCTAAATCTTTTATCTGAAAATATAAAACAAAATCCATTTGAATTGATGTTATTATGATTGTGTATATAACAGATATTCTGTTGCAACAGTTTGGAGATGGTTTAAATGAATGCATTTGTAAAATTGGTATTCCGAAGGAAATATATTTCCTGGGAAAATGGCCATACATTTAATGTCAGTGTGTGAACAATCGTATGAATTGTTGATATGAATCTCGTATTCTTTACAAATCTGACTGAAAGTACTCTTTTCTGTATCAATTTTACAATAGTTTTATAATTGGAAAAACTCTTACTCCCTTTTACTAGTCGTAAAAAAAGACGAAACACATTTTATTATGCACCAAACTTATTCAAACAAGAAGTAAACAGAGAATAACGTCGGTAATCAAGATGTAATCATTTTGCTCAACATTTTTGTCGAATTTGGATGTTTTCAACAAATAACAGGGATTCTTAGTATGCCGCTTTAAGCTTAGATTTTTCTTGTTTTTCAAAAAAAACTATGTTTTAATTTGACAAAGGAATTCTACAGTCTACATTTATTGCAACATATATCTCCTCATCAAGAAAGACACCAAAATGCGCCTGTAAATATTGATTAACATCGCACGTCATCGACAATAGAAAAACCATTTCGACAGAAATTTAACTCTTGCTTTACAATAAAAAGGTTGAATGTGTTGTATACTTATTGGGAAAATTATCCTTCGTAAAATAAAAATTGCATCCTCAGGACAATACTCCCGAAAATTAATACAATGAAATAAAAAATGTTTTTAACGACGAGGACTACCAATCGAGCGACGTTGTGGACGATATTATGCTCTGATATGTCGTCATTCGATGTTCTTCCGACTCTTTTGATTTGATCTGCACTGAAGAGACATAACTTTTGTCGAAATGACCATATACTAAAACTAAATTCACAGTATTTTCGGTACTTTGTTATTTATTCGCTTTGAATATACACTGGCAGTACAATACCGAAGGAACAAATGGGTGGCATTTGAAAAAATCGAAGTCCAAAGACGTGGCAAAAACGAGAACGCAGAAAATAACGACGCCAGAGAGCCACAAAGCACAAAACAAAAAACACAACATTCAAATCAAGGCACTCACAGTGTGAACTACCTTGAAACTGAAAGTGACATCAGGTGCTTCAGATGGGTAAGCTTCTCCTGCTCCGTTAACAGCACAATATACATGAGTATAGAGCTAACGCCAGGGGTAAAACTGTGGTATGGAGAAATTTGCTTTCGCTCAGTGTAAAATATTAACAGAATAAGGTCTGGCCGTCTTTTAATTAGCGCATAGACCGATTTCAATGATTTATAAATACCGGTACTTTTAAATGATTAGTTACAATATTTATCTTACAATGATATGAATTTGATTTTCATGTAAACCGTATTGTTAGCCATCTTAATCTACAACTAAGTGTTTGTAAAGGTAATAGTATTCCTAAAATTTGTATGTCAAGGCAAATTTCTTTGTTCCTGGGTCAATAAATCGGGTATAATTACTATGTATCCATAGGGTGATTACCAAAACAGAATATCAATAACAGTTTACATTACTGGATATATATGTACCATGACCACTAACACCCTTTTCTAAATGACCTTGTAATTATATATTAGACGAGGTGATGTCCTTTTGTCACAATTAACAAAGATCTCATATACCATTCGTCCTTGAAAGTCAACTTTTGTAAATAATGAGAAAAAATAGCTAAATACCGAAGTTACTGTGAATTTTGATTCTGCATATGCGCATTTCGACAACTTATGTCTCTTCAGTGCAGATAAAATCTAAACGTTTGGAAGACCATAAAGTCAAAGTTTTTTCTTAAAACTGATAGAGAACAAATTACCAAATACGATTTAAATAGAAGGCCAAAATCAGCTAAAGACAGAGCTTTGCATGAGGGAGATACTCCTTAGTTTCAAACCAACATGTCTGCTATGTGGGGCACGAAATGTCCTCTTGAATCATGGCGATATGGAGCTATTAACTGTTCATTGAGATCAGAAAGACATATTTGCCTAATTGAGATCTGTGCACACAGATATTTCATGGGATATGTTCAAAACAAGACATTATGACCCAAAAACTAATTACAATTTTTAATTTCAACATTTAAGTCTATATCCGGATGAAGTTTGACAGGAGAGTAGCAAACCGTTTATAATCCAAACGATTTGCTCGATGTAATCATCACTATGGTTACGATAAATTTGTCATAATTGTAGCATGTGCTGATGTTTTGCTGCAATATCTAATGCTTGGATGTAACATTCATCCTAGTAATGCAAACTTGAAAAAAAAATGGAAAAATCTTCCATAGTATTTCAAGAATTGACAAAATTACCGAAGTTATTGTGAATTTAGTTTCTGTATATGGGTATTTCGACAACTCATGTCCCTTCAGTACAGATCACATTTAGATATTTTGCGATCCATAAACCGAAATATTTGTAGAAACTGATAGAGAACAAATTGTCAATAAGACCTAAATAAAAAAACCAAAATCATTGCTATGGACAGAGCTATGCGGGAGAGAGATACTCTTTAGTTTTAAACAAAATTATCTCTAATTTAGAAACTTCACGATTCAAAGAAAAATCGACACCGAAGTACTGGCTACTATAAAAAATTTTGTAAATAAGTATACGTGGGAGAATGAGACGTACAAAATTACAAACAAAGGATAACAGTAAACATACAATGACCGAATACTACAATCACATGCCACAATCTACAAGCGTTTGACCATGCAATGAATGTCACAAAATAAAAATAATTTAATTAAACAACGACAGTAGAATACTGAAGGAACAAGGTAAGTGATAATTACAAAAATCAAAGTCCATAGACATGATATAAAACGGGAACACAGAATTACAAAGACAAAATGAGAATTGAAATAATGGTTATAAAGATGTATGAAATGAAATTATAGAAAAAATAAGGCGACCAACGACAAAAAAAATCATAATGCTGTCAAATTGATAAAACAAAAGTAGTCCGAGAATATGACAGATATAGCAAAACACGAGGAACGAACCTCTTTAAAAGCTAACCGTTGCCAAATATTATAATTTTTTTCATAAATTGTTACAATTTTTGTTGTCTTAACACTAACAGGCACTTCGGCATTCAGTATAATAAAAACATATTACGACTGGATAAAGGTGTTAGGGAAATAAACACTCGATAAAAAAAATATCTGTCGCGACTTCGTTTTGGTTGACGATTTTTTTTCCTCGTGTGTTAATCCAAAGGCATTTTTTATATTACAGTCCACTTTAATTAAATATACTGCTTAAGGGTTAAATTGAAAGAATATTAAATTCAGTTCTAGCAAAACACATTAAATTACACTCGTATTGCTTTAGCAGAATATATGATTCGAAGTTCAGAGGAGAAGAGTTCATATTCCCTGCAGTGTGTCCCTTATGCGCATCGCTTTGCAGATTGAAGGACATAGAACACAAACTGGACATATGCACCTGTATCCCCCTTGCGAAGAATTCAAAATAACATATTGTGTCTATAAAAACTAAATATATGTTTTTAAATATATGTAGAACACAGACTGGAAATATGCACCCATACCACCTTGTGAAGAATTCAAAATACCATATATAATCTAATATATGTAACATGTATCTTCACAAGTATATATATATGTAAATAAGTAAGTTTTATGTTAGCTTGTGAGAACAAAAATAGTCATTTCAACAGTTATTAACACATTTTTAAGTGTGAAACAAATAATTACTGCCCTTACATCCAGGAAATTGAAATTTATGTGTTCCGGTGTATATCGATTGTTCACAGAGTTAGTAATATTCAGTGTCCAAAATGCAGTCTAGACTGAATTTATGGTTTAGAAGAGGAAATCGAGTCATGGTGAGTCGATTTAATATTACAACATTCGGATGTTGCTTGTAGACATATTTTGATTATGATTTTTTTTTCGAGTATTTTCGCTGCTGCCAAAATTAGTACAGATTAGTTTTTAAGCAAAGGTTCAAACAGAGTTTAAATCATCTTATAACGAGTACTCTCGAATTCCTATTTCACATTGATTTAAATTCTGTTATTAAACCCTACTAAACAGTTGAACGTTTACCGAGTATAGCAATACTCAATTCATTTCAATTTCCTTGCGTTTTTGTGTAATCTATATATATTCTACTCTACAATTTTTAGAATTTTAAAATCGCTTTCTTTTGAAAGTGGACTTGACATCGACTGACTTCACTACACTATAGCTTGGCTCCATTTTGCATGCAAGTGTTAACATTACATTTACTTCCAAAATACCCCATTCTTTATTAAATTTTCATACTTTGAGGAAAAATACTTTTTAAATCTACCAAGATTATGATTATTTGGTGTGCAGCACAATTGTCAAGTCGTCCGATACAGGTAGTGTCATGATGTAACTGTCTTCAGATTCCCGAGTATGTCTTTACCATTAATCATTACCATTATCATTAATAACATTTTCCTGCATGATACAAAAATCAAAAACTTCAATTGTTTCATCTAGCGACGAAAACTTCAATATTCACATTATACACAGATTTCAGTGATCATATTTAATCTTTTCAACTGTCGTTCTTGTGTTTATCCTATAGCTTCACCTTACTTATATATGGTAATATAAATTGTATTGTATTGTACTTAAATAATCACTGTAATCACTGAAATCATTGTATCTAAATTTATATTGATTGTTCAGCTCCTCCTGGGGCGTCTTGATTGACAATAGAATGTTTGTTTGTTTGTTTCACTTCATGTCGTTATATTGGTTAATGCTCTAATCGTAAATTTTTTATTACCAAATGGAAGTGAAACAAATTTTTTTATATAATCGCACCCGAAAGGTTAGTGCGAGCTATTGCAGTGGCTTTGCGTCCGTCGTCTGTAAACGTTTACATTTTCATTAATTCTTCTAAAAGCACTAGCAAATTAACCCCCAGGGTGTCAAATGCTAAATGTTCAGCACTGTAGCCTATGGTTATTTTTCGTCCGATTTGAATAAAAATGAGCAATTTTAGCAGAGGATCCTCCATGCATCATTCTTGTAAAATTTGGTTGAATTTGCTTCAGTGGTTTCAGAGGAGAAGATGAAAATGTGAAAAGTTGACGGGCAAAGGACTGACAGACGGATGGATGACGGACGCTTAGTGATTGCAATAGCTCAAACTGACTTTTTGGGTTAGGCGAGCTCATTTTTCCCTAGTTTTTATCGTTAATTTAAAACATTCATTTTATTTTTCATTAAAATTTATTTATTTTTTATTTCTCATGTTTTAGTTCCTTTTTATGTTTATTATTATTATCTTATTTTGACATTTTCCTTAATTGCTTTTTCTGCAGTTGAGAGTTTTGTATCTATGAACACAAGGTCACTTATTTTAGTATAAGAAAAATACGTCTTTCATGTTAATGAATTTCATGGCTTGTCAGGTGGTCATTAATTTTATCTAGGGAGGTCATTCATGATGTTATAAATTACTATTTAAGGATATAACCATTAGATGTTGTATGAAATGGGTATATTTTTGTTGACTGACATGAAGTCCCGTTTTCATGATTTATTTTTAGAGACCTGACAATTTGGGTGACAAATTCAGCGACAATATCATTTCAGCTACTATCGTTTCAACGATATTTTTTGAGTAATTCCGTATATCATTTCAACGACGTCTTTTTTACGTATTATATGTAAATTCAGCGACATTCTCTTAAAAATTAATTTTGCAAAAAATCCTATAATTTGAAAGGATATAATTTTCACAGAAGATACACATCCAAATTTTCAAAAAGTACATTGTACTAGGCAGAGGTAGTCTTTTGTTCAACATCAATGACTTGACAAAAGAATTAAACTAATGGATAGGATAAAAATACACAAGCACAAATAGACTTACTTAAGAGAACAAAAAATGCAGAAAAAATTACAATTACGATTTTTATGTATATCTACAGTTCAGAAATGTGCTTACTAGAATCATAGATTAAGGGCACGTCATCGGCACAAAATAAAATAAGCAAGAAATCTGAAAAAGAAAGGAAATGGGGTAAATGTCAAGGAGACAACATCCCATATCCAGGTTAAAACGACCCAAAACGAAGCATCTAGGGTCACCGTACGGTCTTCAACACAGTGAGGAAATCACACCATATAGCAAGCCCTAAATGGCCCCAAAAAGGTAAAAAAGTGAATAAATCAATGGAAACAAACCACATCCAATAACCCAAATATCAAGAAACTAAAATTCTATAAGAAGACAAGGACAAGCCAATGACCAACATATTCCTGACTTGGGACAGGCGCAATAATTATGGTGGGGTTAAACTCGTTTTCTTGGATCCAAACCTTCCCTCTATGTGTGGTGAATTGCTAAAAAATAAATACAAAAAAGACTCACAGTAAAAATCAAACTAGAAAGAAGTCCAACTTATCAAGACTAGTACCCTTACAATGAAGTACATAAAGCATGAAGACAATACAGACAGGTACTGTTTTGGACAAATGCTCGCAGTTACTGACAGCTAGCTAAGGACATAATTTCCGTTGACTATGATATCAAGCCTTCTTACATATGAAATTTCAATTGAAATGCTTCTAAATAGATTTGGTATAACAACATCATCAATTATGAAAGAAGAACATGATACTGTGCAATGCCAAATACTGCCAATATGAAAAATTGTTTAAATTTAATTATGGCGTAAAGCATTTAGGAGACGATCAATATTTTTGCCAACAAAAACCAGAAGTAAAGATTTAACAACAATGCTGTATTTATATCCTCCATGAATAAGTTTGTTCAACGGATTAAGTTTGGAAGGACAATTTTTGAATTTTAAGAATATAAATAATAATCAACTATAACATCGGGTTTAGCACTAAATTTAAAAAAATTCAAAATATTTATGTAATTATTAGCCAAGGCTAATATAGCAATGATAACAGGAAACACTTAGCAACTATGGCTTCATATGAGAGGTAGCATAGTTACATTTGTTTAATTTTGTGTTTACTCAAGTGTTAGTTTTTGATAAAGGTGCTTCTTGGTATTTTTTCAAGTTTAACGTATTCTTGACTGATATTTTTACGACATCGGTGTATACATTTCTACAATTGTTCAAATTCTTTGATGCAGTATGTTCAGCCTTGAAATATATCCATATGCATAGTTTGATCGGTCTTTTTCACCTCTATATCATGACGCCTACGTGAAGTAAAAATATATTGTTTAAAATATAAAATTCACCGACTCGAACAACAATATATCCCATATATAGCAACCCGATGTCATATATCTGGGCCAAGGTAACATTATTAGGTAGTCCTAGATTAAGTCCAAGGGAATGTTTCGTTGTACTAATTTTCTCATTATTTAGACAAAAGGTCTCAAGATTTATACCACCGTAAAATGTCCCCGCTCTTTAATGGTATTGTTTAGGCCTCGTCGTAAGAGTTGATGGCGTCTGTAGGAAGCATAACTTTGGCGGATCAATAGAGAGATTTTTGTACCCCCTTTTTTGCTTTACCTGACTAGAAGGGTTATTGTGAGCAATTTCTATCACTTGATGGCCATCGTCCGTCCGTAATCTTTTTCAACAACTCCTCTGAAACCACTTAATTAAATTCCACCAAACTTTACAGGAATATTATAAGGAAGGTCATTTACAAAGATTTCTCATTTTTTTTAACTCTGCAGAAAAAACCGTGGCTGCCAGCGCGGAACATACAGTTGGGTGCAGACATAACATCTCGTCCAAGTTAACTCTAAGTTAACTTAGAATTGTTTCTAAGTTAACTTGAAATTAACTTAGAGCGGTCATAAAACAAATTCTAGAAACGGTCATGAACTTAGAGCAGTTCATAAGCGGTCAAAATTGGTTCTACGCGGAACTGTCCTAAAAGCTGTCCTAATTCTAAAAGTGATTATAGAAATGGTCATAGGTCTAAAAGTGGCCATATACTAGAGCAGTTCTAAAAGAGGTCATTATAATGTGCGTTACAATAGACCCTTTCACGATAACTGGGGTCCTGCGATTTTGAGTTGAAAACAGTTCCCGCAAAAATGACATAGGACAATTAATCAAGACGTCATGTATACTATGATGTTGCATTTTACCCACTCAAAGGCATATGAGCGCATGTGCACAATTCAAGACCGTTGTTATCGTGAAAGGGTCTATAGTTCCCTATGGGTCATGATAACAGGTTTATCTTTGTGACGATCGGACGTAATTATTCCGTATTGAATACACAAGTGTTCCTTTTCCTTATATGATAGCCCGAGTATTATAGGAAGTTTCATTGTTGCAGGTATCGAGAATACAGAAATTGTCCCTTTTGTCGTTTGTTTTAGAAGGGGCGTGGGGGGAGGGCGTAAGTCCGTGTCTTTTAAAGTGTTTGGGGCATTTTTAGCTCGGCGTTAATGTTTTTGGTAAAATAAAGCAGTTGTTAACCATTTGTAACCATTTGGTGTTTTCTTAAAGGGAAATACTAAAGGGAAATAAAAAGCGCTGTTTTCTCTTATTCATAAAAATGTTCTACTTGTTTTGTAGATTGTTATCATAGATTTAAAATAAGATTTAAAACTTCCTGTAATTTGACTAAAACAGATGGCAAAAGGGACATTTTCTGCAATCGATATAATATCGATGCCCGCAATCATAAAACTTCCTGTAATTTGGAAAAAAAATCATATGTCAAAAGGGACATTTTCTGCAATCAACATAATATCTATGCCCGCAATCAATTGTTTAACTGCAATTTGAATAAAAACATATGCAAAAAAGATATTTTCTGCAATTGATAAAATATCTATACCCGCAATAGTGAAACTCATGTAATTTTATAAAAAAAAAACAGAGGGCAAAAAAGACATTTTCTGCAATCGATTTAATATCAATGCCCGCAATCAATAAACTTACTTTGATGCCCGCAATCAGGAAACATATTGTAATTTGAATAAAATCATATGGTAAAAGGGACACTTTCAGCAACCGACATAATATCAATGCCCGCAATCAATAAACTTACCTTGCCTAAAAACAGATGGTAAAAGGGACATTTTCTGCAATCTATATAATATCAATGCCCAAAATCATGAAACTAATGTAATTTGAATAAAATCATATGGTAAAAGGGACATTTTCTGCATTTGACATAATATCAATGCCTGCAATCAAAAAACTTAATGTATTTTGAATTGGGAATGTAAAAATGCATAACAGGAAACACCTACAATGGCTGAAAATTCTAATTACATGCCACAATCTGCCAGGGAACTAAACATGAAGAACACGAATAAGACAAAAGATAAACGTAGACAACGATAGGAACTCGGGACAGCCGGACTTGGTACCGGCACTAGCAAAAGCCAGTGGTAGGGTTAAACCGGTTTATTGGTACCCAATCCTCCCCTCTATTGGCCCCGTTTCCCTATTGTATAATAAACATACGAATAAAACCCAATGCAGGTAGACTACTAACTCCATGACCATAATCTTGAAAGTAGAGAAAAAAAACAATACGTAATTTTGAAAGATGGGTCAAGGGGTGCTTGCCGCTAAATTGCCGGCTAGCTCAAGGAGCCTAGTCTTCTGGTAGAACACTGTTGCACTGCTGTCGAGCTAGGCATTGGTAGCCCACGGTGCAATCCAACCTACACAGCTACTACCCTGTTTAATGAGGAGATATTACAGAACCAAAAATATGTTTTGCTTTCCTTTTGGGATATCAACCATGGATGAAGACACCGATCTCCCTTCCTTGTACTGGGTACCAAAACTACACAAATATCCATACAAACAACGTTACATCGCTGGATCTGTAAAATGTTCCACAAAACCTCTTCTTAAGCTGTTAACCTCAATCTTGACAGCCGTAAAAGAGGGCCTTCAAAAATACTGTGAAACTAGTTTTTCAAGACGTGGTGTAAATGAAATGTGGACATTAAAAAAAAAGACCGGCTTGACATCCTAAAGTCAAGATCATTATCACATTGTAGCAACATTAAAACTTTTGAGTTCTCCTCACTTTATACTACCATTCCTCATGAATAACTGAAATCTCGACTGCAAGATATAATTCATAAGTGTTTCTCCCGTAAGAACAGCGAACGAAGATATAAGTACATCGTCATAGGCAGAGAACAAGCATACTTTGTGAAATACGACTCAGAATCACAGAAAGATACATGGAGGAAGAAGTGATTGAAATGTTAGTTTCTGATTGACAATATATTTGTCAAGTGTGGAGGACTTGTTTTTCAACAGACCATCGGAATTCCAATAGGCACAAACTGTGCACCTCTTTTAGCCGATCTGTTTCTCCACTCTTATGAGGCAGAATTCATTGAAGGGCTTCTTCAAAATTAAGACAGAAAACTGGCCTAGTCCTTTAATTTAAGCTTCCGTTATATACATATTTTATCACTAACCAACCCTCGTTATGGTGATTTACTTCATCTTATTTATCCAAAAGAACTTGAAATTAAGGATACTATAGATACTTCCACGTCGGCCTCGTTCCTTGACCTTCATCATAAAATTGACAACGGAGGTTCATTACAAACTAGGTTGTATGACAAACGCGATGACTTCACTTTTCCAATAGTCAACTTCCCTTTTCTCTGTAGCAACATTCCAAAAGCACCAGTATATGGAGTTTACATCTCACAACTCATCCGCTACTCAAGGGCTTGTGGTCGTTACAGTGACTTCCTTGATAGAGCCTAATTGCGTATAAATAGACTACTTAAGCAAGGGTACGATACCAAAAACTTAAATTCATCACTTCAGAAGTGTTACGGCCGACATCACGATCTTGTGGGTCGCTATGGGATATCTGTTTCCCAGATGACAACAAATCTTTCCCTTTACAACATAAGTTTGTTTTTCCTCTATCGGATTTTACTTTACTGCCGGGGTTGACAAATTCAACACGGCGGGTGTCATATAAGAAGCAGGAGATGCTTACTCTACTGGTACACCTGATCTCACCCATGATTTTTATTTGGTCCGAGTTGTTCATCTGTATGTATGTCTTCATTTCCTTGTTTCTTAGTGTTTCCGATGTTGCTTTTGTCCATGGATTGTTCGTTCTTTTGACTGACGGTTCGGTTCTAACATTTTCCTCAATCGACATAATATCAATGCCGGAAATCAATAAACTTACTGTAATTTGACTAGAAACATATGGCAAAAAAGACATTTTCTGCGATCGATTAAAAATCTATGCCTGCAATAATGAAATTCATGTAATTTTAAAAAATAAACAGAGGGCAAAAAGGACATGTTCTGCAATTGAAATTCCCGCATGCATGAAACATACGGTAATTTGACTAAAAACAGATTGCGAAAAATACATTTTCTCCAATTTATATAAAATAAATACCAACAATCATGAAACTTCCTGTAATTTAAATAAAAAAAATATGGCAAAAGGGTTATTTTCTGATTTCAATATAATATCAATGCCCACAACCAATAAACAAATTGTAATTCGACAAAAACAGTTGTCAAAAGGGACATTTTCTGCAATCGATACAATATCAATGCCTGCAATCATGAAACTTCCTGTAATATGAATAAAATCATATGGAAAAGGGAACATTTACTACGATAGATATAATATCAATGCCCGCAATCAATGGACTTACTGTAATTTGACTATAAAAACAGATGGTAAAAGATACATTTTCAGCGATCGATATAATATCAATGCCTGAAATCAATAATTTTACCGTTATTTGACTACAAACATATGGCAAAAGGGACATTTTCTGCAACAGATATGATATTGATGCTTGCAATCATGAAACTTCTTGACAATGCCATGTTTCGATTATTTAAAACAGTGAAAATAGCCACTGTAGCCACCTGCAGTTTTAATTCCTATTTTTTTTTTCAATAAGAAAATTTAAACATGTTATATATTTGTTCTTGGACTTAATGTTAGGACATGTTTTTTAATTTTTCTAGTCTATAACGTTAATATATACGTCCTTGGTTGTTATAAGTATCTCAGTGATTTCCGAATATATTGAATAATTTTATCGTAGTCAGAAAAGTTCTTAGCAATGACTGGTTTTAGAACAACTCCTGACCATGACTATTTAAAACAGGTTATGACCGTTTTTAGAACTGTTCTTGACAATGACCAGTTTTAAAAAATAAGAACAATTCTACAAAATGGCTACTTTTATGACTGCTTTAAGAACTGCTCTAGAGCCGTCCTAGAACAATTCTAAGTTAACTTACTAGAGCAGTCATCAGAACAGTTCTAAGTTAACTTCGTGAGAGGTTATGACTGCACCCACCTGTAGTCCTAGGAGAAAACATCAGTTTTATCAAGTTCTTTAAAACCATTGAAGCAAACTGCAACAAAATTTTGGTGGAGTGATATGTGGAAGCTGATTTACAAACAAAGCTCATTTCGTTTCGATTCGACAAAAACATGGCCCTATGTCATTTTTCATTCGTTTTTTCTGATGTCCCTTGAGCAAATTCAACCAAACTTTACAGGAATGTTGTATATGGTAGGTCCATTACAATAATTGATGATGACAAGGCATGGCGGCCAGCGCAGAAGTTTAACATTGGACTGTATTGGAAAAAAATCTGTTTCATCACCTGTACTGAAACTATTGAATGAAAAATAAAAGGATATGGGGTAAATGTACCTTTGATAAAATTACATGCTAAGATTAAGCACATGGAACAACGCTTTCATTGTTGTTCTTCGTCTTGAATTCACCATGAGGCTCATAATAAGTTCAAGACGCCCCAACTTACTTACATGACATAGGGAAGAGGCTTTTCAGAAATTACTCATGTTGTCCTGATTCGAACATGCTGCCAGCAACGAAATTTGTTTAACATTGGACCCTATAGAAAAATATCAATTCCATCATTTGCTTTGAAACAATTAAAGCAAATTAAAGTTAACTGTACTAGAAAGACTAAGCGTAGGTCCTTTACAAAGAATGCTCACGTCATACCAGTTAGACAAAACATGGCCGCCAGTGAAAACCATGATTTTTAATACATTCTGAGCAAAATCATGTTTTGATAATCTCTTTTGACCTAAAAACAAATTCCACCAAACTTTTCAGGAATGATATATGAAAGGTCACTTACTTATATCTCTCATTTTTTTCAATTCTACAAAAAAAAACGTGTCCGC
This sequence comes from Modiolus philippinarum, assembly GCA_002080025.1. NCBI lineage: Eukaryota > Metazoa > Mollusca > Bivalvia > Mytilida > Modiolidae > Modiolus > Modiolus philippinarum. The sequence continues at coordinate 70,621 of MJUU01062247.1, forward strand.
CAACGCGGAACATAGTTGGATCCTAGGGGGAAAATTATATTTTTCATCAACTCCTTTAAAACCACTGAAGCAATTTCAACCAAATTTTAGAGGAATGATATGTGGACGCTTATTAACGAAGATAAGTCATTTCGTTTCAATTCGACAAAAGTATGACCTTTTGGGATATAATATTTCATTCATTTTCTCTGAAGTCCCTTGAGCAAATTCAACCAAACTTTACATGATTGTTGTATATGGGTGGTCCGTCACAAAAATTGCTGAAATCATTTTTGATTCAACAAGACATGGAGGCCAGCACAGAACGTACTTAACATTGGACTGTAATGGAATTAGTTAACACTAGAATGTAATGGAATAAAAATCTATTTCATCATCTGCTCTAAAACTATGGAAGCAAATTTAATTCAACTTTACTTTAATGACATAGGGAAGGGGCTTAACAGAATTCCTCATGTCATTCTGATTCGACAAAGAACATGACTGTCAGCACCGAACTTAGTTTAGCATTGGACCTTATGGAAACATAAGTTTCATCATCTCCTCTGAACCAATTAAAGCAAATTTAACTTAACTGTACTGGAAACTCAGCGTATGGCTTTTCAAAGAATGCTCAAGTCATTCCAATTAAAAAAAATATGGCCGCCAGCGAAAACCGAAGTTTTACATAAGTTTTCTTAGAAAATCATATTTTCATCATAGTCTTTGACCCCAAAACAAATTCAACTAAACTTTACTTGAAATGAGTTCGAAACATGATGACCTGGATGTGTTTCACAATAATTACTCTTTTCGTCCCGATCTGACAAAAAAAGCAGCCAGCAGAACATAGCTTAACATAGGACCCTATGGACAAATATAATATGCATCATTAGATCTGCTCTGAAACTTTTGACGCAAATTTAATTTCCACCGTACTATAATTATGTAGGTACGGTCCTTTATACAAAACAACGGCAGTAGAATACCGAAGGAACAAGGGAAGCGAAGACTACAAAAATCGAAATCCGAAGACATGGCAAAAACGGCAACAGAGAAAAACAAAGACAAAACAAGGACGTGAGACAGCTACAAGCACGAAAATAAAAAGACGACATTAAAAACTAAGGCACTTATACAAATTGCTCATTTCTTTGTTCCTATTCTTGCCTTTTTTTTGCATGTGATTCCTGATGAAAAATTAACATACCAGTTATATATTTCCTTTCGAGCTGACAGGGGCCTAATGGGAAGAAAATTGCAAATATGGTTATAACCTGTAATTATTATTTTTTCATCGGATTTCGATTGCATTTTTTTCTAAGGATTCCTCTTGATGTAAAATTGTGTAGTATGCAACGGATTTGGTGTAAGTCTTACCATTTCCGAGCTATGAGGGGATGAAATTTGCAATTTTTCAAAATATGTAAAATCTTTATTTTTCATCGGATTTCGATGGGAGTTTTTTTCCTTTAAATTCCTCTTGTTGTAAGCTTTAGGTAGTGCGTCCATCGAAATTTACAAATCTTTACCGTTGCCAAGCAATATGGGGTCAAAAGGGCAAAAATTTTAATTTTACGTAATATGTTTCAATTTTATTTCTCATCGGGTTTGTTGTTTTGAATTTCTCTTAACATAAAATTAAGTAGTTTTTGACTGATTTGATGTACCTCTTACCGTTTCCGAGAAATTAGGGCCCAAACAGGGCCATAAACGCTTGTATTTATTTTCCTTAGTTTGTGTCTAGTTAATTGCTGTATCAGGCTCATAGTTGTGTCCGTCTAGTGATTGTGTCAAGCCCTTTACTGTGTTTACATTCACTTTAAATACCTCTTGTTCAAATTTCAGTAATCAATTTTGCTTTGGTATCATGCTGCGCTCGACGAAGCCATTTATTAAAATGTGATAAATTTGCTTTGCCTAGGTATGTCTGGGTAATTTAAATGTATTCAAGCGACAATGATTTGTCAAAACTGAAAAAAAAACAATTTATCACATTTAAATATTTGTTTAAATTGGTCTTACTTAATTGCTTTGTCCATTGAAAACGGCTTCACAAACCTTAAGCATTTTTGGAATTGTTAACAAAAAAAAGAACTGCATATTATCAATATTAAATTTGATTAGATATTCCAAATCTGTAAGGAATTAGCCAAAATAAAGTAAAAAAATATAACAAGCGTCAGGAGTGAACAGATAGTTTATGATGTAATTTAATGGATACAAGAATAAATGTATATGTCACCATGTTTTGAGATATTTTACAGAGTTTCCGGATTAAACATTTTTTACGGGAAAAGGGAGTTAATTCGCGGCAAAGTAAACGGAACATGATGTTTGACATCTGTCATTCAATTATGACGTCACAAAGGAAAAGCCGTCAAATTACTGTTCCGGTCCGAAAATCAGACTTACACCGTATCTGACTCTTTATTTTTTAATGCGCGATTGAATTACGCAGCGCAACATTGCCTATCTACCTGAATTTCTTCAGATACCAAAGGTCACATACTAATCGATTTTGAATTATTTTATGGTCATAAGACAGCAATTGAATATGGTAGGGATTAAATACAAATGAGACGTTTACAATTAGTATTTACAAAAACACGGAAGACCAAGAAATCGAAAAACGATTTTATAGTTGATCTTTATCTTGATGTCACTTTGAGGCCTTCAACAATGAGCTTTGTTTTACCTCGGAGTAAGTTCAAGGCCCTAGCACTGATCTGACTAAGATGGCCGCCACTAGGGAACATAGTTTAACATAGGACCCTATGGGAAATGCATTCAAAGATCTCCTCCTCTGAAACCACTGAGGGAATGTGGACCAAATTTTGTCTCAACAGTCCTCAGGTGGTCCCCTTTATTGTGATTTTTGTGGTTGTACCTCATCCAAGATGGAAGATGGCTCCCAGCGGGGAACATAGTTTAACATAGGGACCCTATGTTTAACATAGGGACCCTATGTTTAACATAGGGACCCTATGGGAAATGCATCCAAAGATTTTTCTCCTCTGAAACTACCAAGCCAAATTCAACCAAACTTGGTCACAATAGTCCTTGGCTTGTCCCCTTCAAAGTTTGTGATTTTGACGTTCGTACCTCATCCAAGATGGCCACCAGCGTGGAACATAGTTTAATATAAGGACCCTATGGGAAATGCATTCACATGTCTTCTCCTCTGAACCTACTAAGCTAATTGGAACCAAGTTTGGTTACGATCATCTTTGGGTGTTCCCTTTCAAAGTTTGTAATTTTTATGTTTGTAACTCAACCAAGATTGAAAATGTAACATCTTGTGAACTGATTTATAGTATGAACGGGTGGTCTCTTCGTGACAATGAATAAAACCAGTCACCAGGTGAGCGATACAGGCTCATGTGAGCCTCTAGTTTCTGTTATTATTATCTTTTGCCGTAAATTTTTTGGGGGTGGGTGTGTGTGTGTACTATTTTCTTTATTTTTTGGGGGTGTTTTTTTTTATTGATGATATTTTTTTTATACATTTCTGTAAGGCGTTTTCCAACTTTTGAAAATCTCCATTTGGGTTTTGCTGCGTGTCAAATAAGGAAATTCCTTATAACTTGGCTAAAGGGGGTCTAATGCTATTTTTGTTTGTTGTTTATAGTGTTCTTAAGTGTTTTACCATTACATTTGGGTTTCCTTAAAAAAACCAAAAGCGGGAAGGTTGGCGGACCTACTGTAAGGTGCTTTTCCGTTCATTATAATAATATTTTTGAACAATTTATAATATTTGATAAATGTTTGCACATGTTATGAATACAAAAAGGTCACTTATTTTTGTATAAAAATATGTCTTGCATGCAAATTCATATCATGGTCTGTAAATCGTCATTAATTTTTTCTTAGGAGGTCATTTATGATGTTACGTGCTATTTATGGATACATTAAGTAAATAACCATTAAAATTTCGTATGAATGCATAGTAGTAAATGGGTTGCTTCTGTCACGTTTTGTAATGACTTACCTCTCAGGGACATGGTCAGTTTCTGTGAATAGAGTGCAAAATGCAGATTTACAGTACGGAATATCGGAAAAGCAGTAAATCTTGGCTGTTGAATGATAGTTATGCATGTAGAGAGCAGTAAATATGAAAACACTTTGGAAACCAAAGCTTAGAAAGCATTTAGTGACTTAAATATAATGCCTGTGTCACACTGCGCTACGACCATGAAGACCTTACTACGACCTGCAAGATTTTAAGGTCGTGGAGAGGTCGTGGTATATTCGGCAGAATTTTGACATTTCTATGATGTATCCATGAGCAAACTACGATCATACCACGAACCGACTACGAACTCATTACGACTTTGTGACGACTTCACTACGACCATTACGTCCTTACTGCAACCTCCCCACGACTATCCCGACTGCATCACGACTTTACTACGCTACCATCACGGCGAATCCGCGATTCTATCACGACGTTACTAGTTCTTACGACGATTCTACGACGATGTCATCACAATCTTGACCACAGTGGATATAAATACTATGCAATATACAAGTTATTAATTTTCCTGAAATTTCACTGATTGCAACGACATTCAACTCAAATCGTCAAAACCTATTATAGGGCGTGGAAGGGGAGAGGCTTTTCAAAGGCGCCCACGTAATGATCGCGATGTATATAATGGAAGTTTTGTTTCTGATACCTATTGACGACAATAATGAACGAACCCACGTATGGGCGAGTGTATTATCGGAGGCAATACTTGAAGTTTCAGAAACAAAACTTCTATCATTCTTTTTATCGATAATTAATCACTTGATAATTTAAAATCGGGAAATTGACTATTGATTAGTAAAAAAATGTACGATCTTTACGGTTTTTGTAGATGTACATTTCTTTATTTACATTGATGCGCTAATTGACAAAGTATGAGTGGCCTAAAATACTTTTTGCCAATATTTTTTCGCGTTCGGGTAGTGAAAATATTTGCCTCACGAGATCAAAGAAAACTCATACTTAATATTGATAAACTGTATTCGTCTCCGTTTTCTTAATAGTACATGAAAATAATAAATTAAACTTTATTCAAAATGCCCTTTTATGCCCTATAGGGTTGATGCCATGAACACAAACCGAATTGCATTAACAATGCATTAAACCGTTATGCAGTCCAGAAGTCCGGTTTCCTTGAACTATGGCAGATGGTTTCATGGTCAAGGAAACTATGGACGCTGGTTGCTTGGTCAGTGAGGGTGATATATTGCTTATCACGAACCCCTGCAAAAAGGTTCTTGGTTTCATATCCTAATTTTTAAAGTCGATTGATCACAACAATTGCGACAGCTTTTTAATATGTGACGGTGTTTTGCAAGTCGATATTTTTTCCTCATTATGGTACGATTATTGCATGATCGCGGTAATAGTCGTGATGAAGTCGGCATGAACTCGTACTTAGGTCTTATATATCGTAGTTCAATCGTGATATAATCGTGACAGGAACGCGAAACAGTCGTAGTACATTCGGAGCGGTCGTAATGAGATCATAGTACAATCGGAATGGTCGTAATGAGATCGTAGTAGCATCGTACTGTGATCGCAGTTCAGTCTTATCAATTGGAATCCAACGATTCCACTACGATGCTACTGCGGTCATGAAGACCTTAGCACGACCTTTCCACGACTTTATCACGACTCTACTGCGACCTTTCTAAGACCAAATTTGACCACGACTGTACTTCGATTTTTTTTAGCATGTTCAAAGTTGTTCCACGACCATCACGACCATGAAGACCTTTCTATGATCCTACTACGACCTTACTGCGACGGTCCCGATTGCACCACGATCCTAATTTTTTTCTCAGTCGTAGTGCGATCGCGGCCTAGTATGATAGGGGTATCAGAGTACCAACCCCCGATACAAGAGCTATAATTTTGAGATGTTAATTGTTCTTTAAAGCCAAGCTACTACCATGCATGCATTGCACATTAATAAAAAATGGTACCGTTTGAGGGTACAGAAGTAATACGTTAAACTAATCGTAAGGGTTAGAGAATAACATTAACCAATACGCTACCAACAAATGTCACAAATGATGTCAGATCTATATTATAAAATAAAGCGTAAAATTTACTTATTTGATTGCTTAGGAGATATTAATAGCAAATTTGTGGTTCCCTGAGAAACAGTTACTTCCCGACTCAAAGAGGAAGGACATAGTTGGTATCGAGGGGTATCATAAACTTGGTCCTGTTTGAATAGCCAGTAAAAAGGTGTTTTATTGTATAAAAATTAAAGGCGTCTTTGTTATAATAGGTCAACAGTCAATAGTTCAATATAACGCCTTCACAATGACGAATTTATTGCAGAAATAGTTCTGATATTTTAACATTCCGTATAATAAAAAAAACTTCCACTGGGGAAGGACAAATGCAACAATATACTGGATATGCAATAGCCTAGAGACACCAACTATTTCACGAAAAGAACATGAATAGTTGATTTCGAGGATAGTTTTGATTTTGAAATAAGAAGGCAATAAACAAAGATAAGGGCATTTTTTTATACATTTATTGGTACTGTGTAGTGGTTGTGTATTTTCTCCTCCGTTAAAACTCCCTTGGGACGAACACCGGTTGAGCAATCGGTCTCCGTCAAAACTCCTCTTATTGATTTCTATGAGGAACTTACATCGGTTGTTTGGGCCGAAAAAGCCCCGTTAATTTTCAGAAATATTTGGAATAGGAACATATCCGTTGCGAATGTTGCTGAACTTATTTTGTTCAGTAGATCATAAATACACTTCCTTTTTTTCCGAAATTTGCTTGCTACATATCAACCTATCATAGTATTATTATCATACTACGATTGGATAGATAACTCTTGAGACAAGGAATCGAACTTCAAAACCAAGAGGGAATACCTGTATCAACTAAAGTATTGAGTACAGCACTAAATGCCGAAAACTGAAAATGACTCTTTTATCCAAGGTTGTCATAAGGCAGTAGAATACCGAAGGAACAAAGCACGAGATTACATAAATCAAAGTCCAGAGACAAGGCAAAAGCAAGAGTACCAGAAGACGGAAGACCAAAGATGCCACATGCCCACAATCACACGAACACTACAAAACTAAAGCACTAACAGTGTGAACTCTCAAAAACAGAGTGACATCAGGTGGTCCGGAAGGGTAAGCATGTCCTGCTCTGTATACAGCACCCGTCACACGGTCAGTGATGCATACATGATTTTGAAAGATCTGATAGGTAGCTGATTGGTTAATGTCATTTGCTAACCCTGAGACAAAACCAATTAAAGACCATGGTCCGTGTAACTTCTCTAACACTAAAACAGTACCCAGGTTTAATTTTGAAAAGCTTGTCGTAATTACTTTAGTATTCAAACATGAACAAGGGCAGATCAGTACCACAAACATATGTAACAAAGACAAAACTAAAATTTAAGAATACAACACAAAGAACAAAAGCACTGACAATGTGAACTCCCAAAAAAAAAGAAAGCGGCATCAGGTGGTCCGGAACGGTAAGCATGTCCTGCTATGTATACAGGACCCTTTACAGCTGTCAGTGGGTAAATCCAGGGTAAAGTCAAAACCGGTAATGTCAAATTCGGGAAGACGTGATGTCAGTTTTCATTTATGACACTGACATTTCACATCTATCTATGATGTCGTGGTGACGGCCATAGAATTTATAAAGGGACGACAGTAACAACGGCTAAACATATCCCTGACTCTGCAGTTTTTGTGACAGTGCTTTTGCTCTTTCCACAAAGTCACTGTAAGAACTGCACGCTCTACAGAAACGAATTAATTGTGAAATATACACTTCATATGCTGGGGAGGTAGGTATATTGCTGCAGAAAGGGAAAGTTCACAATTGGAAAGTAAAAATCATCACGTTTGTCATATAATCTAGATTTCAGACGCCCATGTTCTTCAATGTATAACAAAATGTCAAGGTATGAAGCAGAATTGGGTGTATCGGTTGTCTCTTTAATTTCAAGTTCACTGGGGTAGATGCGATGTAAATATTGTTTAAATCTTGGGTTTTTAAGAGAAAATACATCGTCTATATATCTGAAGCTGAATTAAAAGTCTGGGCTAGTTATTTTTGTTTCTGTTGTATCAGCCCTTGTAAAAACTTTGCTTCATACGAAAAAAGGAAAAGGTCAGCTAAAATTGGCGCACAATTAGTTCCCATAGGAATCCCTATTGTCTATTGAAAAAACGCGGCCTCCACATTCAACAAAAATGTTGTTGATAAAAAATTCAAGCATTTTTATCACATTTCTTGTTTGAATCAGTGTGGTTCTTAAAAAATATGTTTTATCTTTTCCTATTACCAAATTCTCCGTTTTTGGTACAGAAACATTGATGTATCAGATGAGAAATTACTGTTTTAAGTTTATTATGTGGAAGAGTTGTATAAGGGTAGAAAAATCAAAAGTTTGAACGCTATTGCAGTATGCGAGACTGTTTGAGGAGAGCTGTTCAACAAGATCTTTGGAATTTTTAAAAATCCACATCTAATTCACGCCGCTCGTGGAAAAGGCTTTTTCGCAGTAGCTTTTTAGACCATCTCTAACTGCAATCAGTAAAGTTGTAAGGAGTTTGGATAAGTACTTAGTGGTGCATTTTGCAGATCCTGCAATGAATCTCTGTTTGTAGGGATTCTTGTGAAGCTTAGGCACCCAGTAAATGTAAGGGAGATGGCTGTTATTTTCATCCACTTTGATACCGAAGGATGCTAACACAGAAGTGTGATTTGTGATTATTTCGTCCCTTGATAATGTAGTTGGGGTATACGTAGGATTGCCAGATAAGTGTCAATATCCATCTCCTTAACAAGACAGTCTAAATAGTGTTTCTTACATACAAACACAATATTGTTAGAAATGGTTGTAATATATTTTGTGCTTATTGATATTTTTTGAATAGGTGGTTCTTGTGTCTTAGTACCTTATTTATATAACAAGCAACTTTTTTTACATAATGATTATAATAGTTTTATTTTATTGGATGAAAACCTGTCACATGATATTCAATTAAAAATCGAATTGACTCGCTTTTACTTTCACTTTCATTTCTCAGGTCTGCTTAAAAACCATACTGACTCGCCGTCTTAAATAGCCAATGAAAAACAGAATTACATGCGGTCACGTGACTTTCGGCCAATCAGAATTGCCGTATTATATGTATGTTCGGGAAACCAAATATCGAAAGAAGAAAATGGCGTAGGGCTAGCAGGACACGTTTGTTGTTCTCCATTCACATTAGAAGCATTTTGCAACAAGTAGGATGTTTTTTACAAATACCCGGATGGTGATCGAAACTAAGAACATGCGATACATAGTCGGGGTATGCGTTTTAGTAGTTCTGCAAATTTCTTCTTGTCTAATCACAGGAATTTTACTAAAAGGATGGAATTTCTAATTCTCATGACTTATTCATTACATGGAAAAATCTAAACTTGGGGGGAGACTTGTACATGTTTCAGAATCGATTAATTTTCTTTACATGTTTCATGTACAGTACATATTACATGTTGTTTTTGTACATATATATAAATCAAATAAAAATGTCATGAACCTAAAATAATGTACTGATAGCTTCTTGATGCATGAATCTTTGTATAAAGAGATCGGCAAGCACACTGAACAGTAAGTACAAATGTACAACTACCTATGGCAATTTTACAAGATATGTTATCCTGAAAACCCTTACAATTACCAAGTAAGATGATGAATGTTATTATTATGTAATAAAACAATTATGGTCTTTTGTATCGGTCGATTTGAGTTTTAATAGACCTAAAAATCCTAATATTAACCTCCGCCTCCGGCGTCGCTCAATATTAATTTTTAGGTCTATTAAAACTCATATCGACCTCTACAAAAGACCATAACTGTACAAAATGAAACGCCTTGATAAAAGCATTGTTAATTTTTTTTTTTATGTGATATCTTTTTTTATAGTCATATGTAACCTTAAATTAAGAAGTATGGTACAAAAATAATACAATGGAGACACCCAAATTACAGCTATAGCTGTAATTTGGGTGTCTCCATGGTATTATTTTTGTACCATACTTCTTCATTTAAGGTTACATGCATATAGAAATTTAACAAAATGGTCATTTTAATGACTATGTAAAAAACGTTCCAATGCGTTTCAAATTTTTTTTTCTCTATTCTTTTTAGCTCACCTGGCCAAAGGCTATGTGAGCTTTTGCCATCACTCGGCGTCCGTCGTCCGTCCGTCCGTCCGTCGTCCGTCCGTTAACTTTTGTTCAAAAATCTTCTCCTCTAAAACTACTGGGTCAATGCTAATCAAACTTTAACTGAATCATCACCAGAGTATGCACTTTCAAATTTGTGATTTTTATCTCCGTAGACCAAACAACATGGCCGCTGTTACTAAAAATAGAACATAGGAGTAAATTGCAGTTTTTTGCAAATAACTCAAAAACCATTACAGATATCAAAATTCTGAAAAGGAGTAAAAATGATCAACATGATGAGATCTACCCACTGTGCAATTTTGAAGAAAATCTGACAACCCTTCTCGGAGTTATGGCCCTTTTTCCGTAAAATTTTCAAATTTTTGCATTTTTGATTTTTTATTTCAAAAAGTGTAACAGATAGAGGTCAAGTGTAAATTGCAAAAATGTTCAGCACATCAAGATCTACCAAACCTGAAAATTTTGAAGAAAATCCATAAACCCTTGTAGGAATTATTGCCCTTTTTTCACCAAATTTTTAAAATATTCGTATTTTTCGATTTTATTTCCAAAACTATAGAAGATGAAGATAAAGTGTAAAATTATGAAATGTTTGCCATGCTGAGGCGACTTNTAACGATCTTTTGAAACTTCGGAGATTTTGAGGAAGAAATTTGCAATTTTCAATTTTATTGCTGAAAATCTGCATTAAAACACTTTTCATCTAAAAACGCCTTTATAAAACTTAAGAATTTCGACGCTTATGTAACGTACAACCTTTGATTTATTGTATATGAAATCTAGCTTTTCATTTAGTACTGCATAACGGCGGAATCCTCATTTTATTTCCAGCTCTTGGCAATCCCGAACAACAGGTTTTAAAATTATTGACTATCACTGAAAACAGATAGTGACGATCCCAAACGATGAACTAAGCTTAAAACAAACAAACAAAATTATTTGTATTTAAAGAAGGTAGCGTAGTAAACATATTGTTTCAACTAGATATATCTTTTTTTCATAATTTGGTGGCCTATATATGTTACCGGAGCTTTCATCGAGTTCTGAGCAAAATAAAGCAACGCTGACCATATAAATTCTATGAACAAGAGGCTCTCAAGAGCCTGTATTCCTCACCTAAAGCATAAATTCCAAGAACAAGAGACTCTCAAGAGCCTGTACCGCTTGCCTGGAGCATGACCAATGAAATTAGTAAAAAAAATAAACGTTTTTGTTAAAGGGTCTTAATTTCAAACTAAATAAAGAAACAATTGTGTCAAATTGTCCAACATTTAACCATTTTTCCCTGCTACCTGCTTTCTTGATAACTTCATAAATAATTCATGCCATATTTCTTATAAATGCATTCAGAAGTTCTATAGAAGATCTTTGTATATATTTCTCATAGTGTAGAGTCCAATTCAGAAAATTCACTGCTGGCAACCATGTTTGGCGACAATACGACAACAGAGTAAAAACATTTGGTCATGGACCTGAACAACATATTTTTTGCAAGGGACAATCTAACACTTTTGTGGCAAAGTTTGGTTCTAATTGTCTCAGCACTTTCAGAGGAGAAGATCTTTGAAAGTCTTTTCCAAAAGGGTCTAATGTTAAAACTATGCTCTCCGCTAGCGGCCATCTTGGATATAGCGGTGGCCTGAAAAACACGCATTTTTTCAGGGGACAACCTTAAGACTATCGTTGCCAAGTCTGGTACCAGTTGTCTCAGCAGCTTCGGAGAGGTAGATCTTTGAAAGTGCTTCCCTAAGATCCAATGTTAAAATTATTTTCCCTGCTGGTGGCAGTCTTTGATATAGCACAGATACGAAAAAACCCGTTTTTTTTTTTTTGCAGAGGACCACCTAAAGACTATTTTGGCCAAGTTTGGTTCCAATCAGCTCAGCAGATTCAGATGAGATAATCTTTGAATATCTTTTCCCATAGGGTCCAATGTTTAAACAGTGTTCCCCACTGGCAGCCACCTTGGATACAGCGCTGGCCTGAAAAACATCTTTTTGCAGGGGGACCACCTTAGAACTACTATGGCCAAGTTTGGTTCCCATTCGCTCAGTAGTTTCGGAGGAGATCTCTTAAAGTGTATTCCAATAGGGTCCAATGTTAAAACTATGTTCCCCGCTGTCAGCCATTTTGGATAAAGCGCTGACCCGAAAAACATCTTTTTTTCGCAGGGGACCACCTTAGAACTATTGTGGCAAAGTATAGTTCTACTTGACACTTTCAGAAGAGGGGAATATATTTGAATGTCTTTTCCCATTGGGTCCAACGTTAAAACTGTGTTCCCCGCTGACGGCCATCTTTGTAGAGGACCATTGTGGCCAGGTTTCTTTCCAATTGGCCCTGTAGTTTCAGAGGAGAAGATCTTGAAAGAAAAGTTTACGCCAGACGGACGAACTTTGGAATGAACTCATCCCTCTCATCTTACTGAACATTTATACAAAGTTCAGGTAAATTCTGCAATATAGTTCTTAGATATTTAATCCTCAGTTTATTGGAGGAAGAGTAATAATAATAATAATAACAAGAGGCTCTCAAGAGCCTGTATCGCTCACCTGGGTCCTATGCAGCACTATTATTCCAAATTGATGGTCCATCTTTGGTGGTGTATGTACAGAAAAATCAAAAACTGTTCATAAAATTGAATTAAAATTGTTCCAGCAGTTTCAGAGAAGATTTTTGAATGCAGTTTCCAAACTTAAAGGGCCTATGTTAATCTACATTTCCTGCTGGCAGCTATTAAACATAAAACTTTGTAGAAGGTCACCCAAGGACTATTATATCAAAATTCTACTGAAATTGTTCAAGCAGTTTCAGAGCAAAAGATCTTTTTATGCATTTCCCATTGGGTCCTATGTTAAACTAAGTTTTGCCAATGTGGCCATGTTTGAAGACAGATCATCACCAAAGTAACAAACTTGGTCAAAATCTCACAAGTTTCATTTATGCAATGTTTAAATTGAATCCATTCAGTGGTTTTCTATTATATCTTTGTATGCATTTTCCCTTAGGGGCCAATTCATTGCTGGCGGCTATATTGGATGGTGGATCAGCACCGAAGAAACAACAATTGGTCAGCTTCTCTTATTAAGCATCATTTATGCAAAATTTGGTTTAAATCTATTCAGCAGCTCTCTAGAAGAAGATCTTCTGTTAAATTAAGTTCACAGGTGGTGACACTTGGTCAGCACCTGACAGGCATCATTCATGTCATGTTTGATTTAAATTCATTCAGCAGTTCTCTAGAAGATCTTTGTGCGCATTCCCATAGGGTCCAATGCTGTGGGTCATATACGATGACAGATCGGCACCTAAGTAAAAATACTTAGTCAGCATCTCAAAAGCATTATTAATGCCAAATATGGGTTGAAGAATTTCAGTGGTACTCAAAAAGAAGTTCTTTTGTATGCATTTTACCATTGGGTCCAATGTTAAAATTTAGCTCCCAGCTGGTGGCCATGTTTGATGACTGATCGGCACCAAAGTAGTAACACTTGATCAGCACCGCATAAGCATCATTCATGCCAAGTTTGGTTCAAATCCATTCATTTGATCTCAAGAAGAAGTTCTTTGTCTTTGTATGCGTTTTCCAATTGGGTCCAATGTTAAAATAAAGATTCCCGCTGGCGGCCATGTTGAATGACAGATCGGCACCAAAGTAAGAACACTTGGTCAGCACCTCATCAGCATCATTCATGCCAAGTTTGGTTCAAATCCATTTGGTGGTTCACAAGAAGAAGTTCTTTAAAAGAATTTTCCCATTAAGTCAAATAGTAAACTAAGTTCCCCGCTGGCGGCTATCTTGGAAGAGGTCGGAAAACTTGACCGTTTTCGATAAAATATAGTCCTTAACATGTTGAATATTTTTGCAAATTAAACTTGACCTTTATCTCAAAGCGTTTTTGAAATATAGGACAAAAAGTATAAAATCACGAAAAATATGACCAATAAAGGGCCACAACTCGTATATAGGTACTTGGATTTTCTTAAAAATTTCCATGTGGGTAGATCTTAACATTCTGAACATTTTTGCAATTTTAGCTGAACCTCTATCTGTTACAGTTTTTTAGTAATAATAAAAAACATCAAAATTTAGAAAATTTTACGGAAAAGGGCAATAACTCTTAGACGGGTCATCAGATTTTCTTCAAACTTTCAGCATCGTTAGATCTTCTCATGCTGATCATTTTTATTACATCAGATTTTTTATATCTGTAACGGTTTTTGAGTTATTTGCCAAAAACTGTAATTTACCCCTATGTTCTATTTTTAGTAACGGCAGCCATGTTGTTTGACCTATGACATACAAAATAACAAATTTGAAACTAGATACCCTAGTGATGATTCAGTTGAAGTTTGGTTTCATTTGATTTGGTAGTTTCAGAGGAGAAGATTTTTGAAAGTGAGCTAACGACGGACGGACGACGGACGCCAAGTGGTGAGCTAATAAGAAGAAGACTTCGTCTTGGGTGACATAAAAAATAAAAGAAAACAAAACAATACCGCTTACGTCCGCGGCGACATAAACACGAAGAGGAATAAAAAAGAAGAAGTCGCACTTAATATATGATTTTAAGCAAGAACATGCTGATAAATTTCAGTTCTTGCAAATATCATTTTTTAATGTAGTACGGAAGTCATTTGTGATTTTAGCATGGATACATCAATATAATGCACTGGATGAAAATAGAAAACGGGGTTTGGGAGACGAGGGGGTTATGATTAGAGGAATTTAATACAGTGTTGAGAATTGGGAGGATGGCAGGCGCGGGAGATTAAGAAAGTGGGCTTAGATTTTGGAAAAATAAGTTGTGAGATTTGAATTGGGGGTTGCAGAGTGTGGATTATTAAAGTGGATAAATAGAAGGTGGAAGAGTAAGAATACTTGTCCACCCCTATTCATAGCTAACCTTCGTATTTACTTTTCTAACTAAGTCAGTCCGGGAAGTCAGTGAACCCGTTTTCTCAATATTTCAGAAAACTGAAATTTTTGTGCTGATAAACAATGAAATGATATGAAGGAAAATAAATAAAAAATGAGGAAAACTCGAATTAAAAATGGGAAAATACCAACCGCACTGCCGTATAACCTAGGAGTCAACAAACATTTAACCTTAAGGGTTTTATGTTTTTCATACCCTGCCTCACAAAGTCGTAGGGTATAATGTGAAAACCTGAGTTATGTGTCTGTTCTTGAGTTCTTCTGTCTGTCTTTCCGTCCGTTTTCGTCGAAGGTGTCCCCATGATAACTTAGCTTTAGTTCTTTAAAACAAGAGTCATGCCAAGTCTAAGTTAAACTCAAAGGTATAGTTAATTCTAGGACTATGCCCTTTAAAGTTTCATATTTTTTTACTATCCTCACAATAACTTTTGAACGAAACCAAGTTGTTTACAACTAAACATTTTGCACTCTATCACTTTTTTGAAAATGTTTATGGTCATAACATTGTTCACAGCCCTAAAATGTAAGAAAAACATGATACCAAAGTGATAAATGTGATTAATTATAATCAAATGGCATGATTACTATACGAGTTCGGGATTGCCACTTCCCAGTTATAATCTGTTGTCAATGATAACTATATCTGTTGTTTGTGATAGCCAAAAAAAGTGTTACCTCTGAAATAAAATGACGATTTCGTCTATATGAGGAGGTAATTGAATGACAGTTTTTGATATATAATAAATAAAGACCTATATTTTTATATGTATTAAAATTCTAAAGCTAATTTCCGTATTATTGCAAAATTAAACTATTTTTCGGACGATCCCGTGTAATAATCTTTAAAAATGTACTTAAATTCAGCGAAAACTCCCGATCTATGATACTTCATTCAGTAGTATTTGACTCATATGTTAACCTTTACATATAAAATAAATAGCAAAAACAATGGAAAGGTTCAATGGGATATAAACAAAATTATGATACAACAAAAGACTTACGGTCTGTCACTGCAAACTTGTTTACATATCTGCAGATATGATAGCCACTGTAGATGGGATTGCCGGTAATAGGGTGTGTATTATGTAATAAAACAATTATGGTCTTTTGTATCGGTCGATATGAGTTTTAATAGACCTAAAAATCCTAATATTAACCTCCGACTCCGGCGTCGATCAATATTAATTTTTAGGTCTATTAAAACTCATATCGACCTCTACAAAAGACCATAACTGTATAAAATGAAACGCCTTGATAAAAGCATTGTCAAATTTTTTTTTATGTGATATCTTTTTTTAACGCTATAGCTGTAATTTGGGTGTCTCCATGGTATTATTTTTGTACCATACTTCTTCATTTAAGGTTACATGCATATAGAAATTTAACAAAATGGTCATTTTATTGACTATGTAAAAAACGTTCCAATGCGTTTCAAATTTTTATTCTCTATCCTTTTTAGCTCACCTGGCCAAAGGCCATGTGAGCTTTTGCCATCACTCGGCGTCCGTCGTCCGTCCGTCCGTCCGTCGTCCGTCCGTTAACTTTTGTTCAAAAATCTTCTCCTGGGTCAATGCTAATCAAACTTGAACTGAATCATCGCCAGAGTATGCATTTTCAAATTTGTGATTTTTATCTCCGTAGACCAAACAACATGGCCGCTTTTACTAATAATAGAACATAGGGGTAAATTGCAGTTTTTTGCAAATAACTCAAAATCAAAATTCTGACAAGGAGTAAAAATGATCAACATGATGAGATCTACCCATTGTGCAATTTTGAAAAAAATCTGACAACCCTTCTCGGAGTTATGGCCCTTTTTCCGTAAAATTTTCAAAATTTTTGCATTTTTTGATTTTTTATTTCAAAAAGTGTAACAGATAGAGGTCAAGTCTAAATTGCAAAAATGTTCAACACATCAAGATCTACCCAACCTGAAATTTTGAAGAAAATCCATAAACCCTTGTAGGAGTTATTGCCCTTTTTTCACCAAATTTTTAAAATATTCGTATTTTTCGATTTTATTTCCAAAACTATAGAAGATGAAGATAAAGTGTAAAATTATGAAATGTTTGCCATGCTGAGGCGACGTAAAAACTTGTATTGAAAATAGTTTGTTGACCGCCATTTTCAAGATGGCCGCCAAAAAAGGCGGGAAAATTCAACATTGTCCGATTTCAATGAAATTTGGTTTCCAAATAGATATTGTTGCAACTTCAAAACCTGTGTTGAAAATTGTTCGTTGACCGCCATTTTCAAAATGGCCGCCAAAAAAGGCGGGAAAATTCAACGTTGTCCGATTTCAATGAAATTTGGTTGCCAAATAGGTATTGATGTCACAACTTCAAAACAGATGTTAACAATTGTTGTTGACCCCCATTTTCAAAATGGTCGCCAAAAAAGGCGGGAAAATTCAATGTTGTCTGATTTCAATGAAATATGGTTTCCAAATAGCTATTGATGTCGCAACTTCAAAACTTATGTTGAAAATTATTTGCTGACAGCCATTTTCAAAATGGTTGCCAAAAAAGGCGGGAAAATTGTTTGCTGACTGCCATTTACATAATGATGTCTCCTTTTCAAAACTGGTGTCTAAAGTGGTCCTTAGCAAGAGTGTTTTTGTCAATAAAGCCCAACAAATAAAAATAGTTAAAACACGATCAGACTTTAAATACTGTTCAAGATATTGGTGGTGTTTAAGGTACTAAAGTTTGTGAGACTAATGACCACATGTATAACTTACAATGTTACCACGATTGTGGCAACTGAAAACCGGGTGAGCGATACAGGCTCCTGGGGGCCTCTAGTTACAACAATTTCATTACAGAAAAGGTGAACTAAAACACGTAAGCTTTTAATCCGTTGCTGGATTACCGTAACACAGAATTACGCAAGGGACATAATTTGATAAAAGAATTTCATATCAATATCATTAGAGAATTTAACATTTTACAGTTTATGTCTCTTATTTCAGTGGTGACCCCTAATTTTCTTTATTTTCATACGTATAAGATATGATTAGTTTAAAATACATGCAAATTCCACATAAATTGATTAAATCTAAATTGGGACAACTTATTAACTGGTCTTTCAAATTTTCTGGTCTAGAATTAATTTGTTGTAATACAAAGCATGGATTCTTCTTTAACATCACTTACATAAAATCATTGTTCCTGGACATGCGATGACATGATTAAGGCACTGGATCTTCCCGTCCCATGGCCCTTTCCATACCCCAAAGTGATAGTCTGTCAACAGGTCATTGGAACTGCAATGGGTACAAATTGTGCACCTCTCATTGCAGATCGCTTCCTGTTCTGTTACGAGCGGGACTTTATGAAAAAACTACAGGATGGAACCATACAAAACAGTGATCAACTTACTGCAATTTTCAACGATAACAGCAGGTATATCGACGATATCCTTACTATTGACAATCCCCAGTTTTTAGACTAGGTAGACCTCATTTACCAACAAGAACTGAAACTTAATAAAACAAACAATGATTCTAAATACTGCTGATTTCTCGATCTAACTATCATCGCTGACTCTGGAAAAATTAAAACTAAAATTTATGATGAAAGGGGTGATTTTCATTTCACTATTTATAATTTCCCTTTTCTTGATTGCGACGTTCCTGCAGCGCCATCATACTGGGTGTATATATCTCAGCTGGTACGATTCGCACGAGTCTGATCTACTCTTGACGACTGTAATGAACGTAACCTTACTATCACATCTAAACTATTACAACAAGGTTACAGAGATTTCATAGATTGATAAACACATTTAAGAGGTTTTATAGAAGATATGAACATTTGATATCTAAACGTATTGCGACTCGGAAACAGCTTATTACTAAGGGCATTTCTCATCCTCCTTTTTAAGGAAAGGTTGTTAAAAATGATAAAAAAAAGAAAATCCATAAAAACTGGGACGTAAAACTTACATTCTTAACGTTATAAGGGATATTGACCGGATATTCTTCATGATTCCGTTAAAATGGCCTTGGGATCCATGACCTGAATATTTTACAATTATACTGGCCTCTCACTGATACTGCCGATGTCTACTGAAATCCATAATGATAAATCTTTACCAAATCCTTCGGGAAGTTTTGAATTTGATTATTATTTTGTAGTACGACAGTGTTTTACCAGCAGATTAGGCTCTTTGAGCTAGTCGACAGTTTCGCGGCGAGCACTTCTTGACCCATCTTTCTAAATTACGTTTTGTCTTATTCTTTCCTTTTCAACATTGTGGTCCTGGAGTTAGTGGTCTATCTGATTTGGGTTTTATTTTTATATTTATTATATTATAGGGAAACGGAATAGAGAAAGGGGAGGTTTGGGTACCTATAAACCGGTTTAACCCTACCGCTGGCTGTTGCCGGTGCCGGTGCCAATCCGGCTATCCCGAGTTCCTATCGTTATCTATGTATGTCTTTTGTCATTTTATTGTTTTTTCTTGTGCAGTTCCTGGTTCATTGTGACATGTGATCGGAATGTTCAGTCATTGTTAGTGTTTCCTGTTATCTTTCCTTCATTAAAGTATCAATAAAATATATAATAGATTTTTGAAGTTATCCCTTTTTATACTCTTGGTCATAAATATAAAATATTCGTTTTTTCTATGACAAAATTTCAACCCCGGAAGCATTATGCACAAAAATGTGTCGATGAAGGTATATTATTTTGCTTCAAACATTGTTTTCTAAATGTGAAGAACGAAAGTCTCTGATTCTACGAATCTCTCAACAACTCGTTTCAAAACCAATTTTTGTGAAAATTGGTCATTTTTAAGTCAAATATCGGATGTACAAATTCCCGAAAATGCAATTTTCGAAATCAGTTGTGTACAAGAATGATTTAAGTGATTATTTCAGCGATTTTTAAAGAATAATTTGATTTTTGGAAAACAAACAACCCTTCTTTATCTTTACGATCTTCAACAAAAATATTCCATATTTATGACCAAGAGTATAGAGTCATCTTCCCAATCATTTCTTTGTAAAATCCTCAAATTTTCAAATTCAGTTTTTGCGCTCCAATGCACGAAGACACCAGAAATTTTACATTTTATATCTTAACAATAATACAATTATGATTTTACACAGAAAATTTCACAAAATTCTATAGGAGGAAATTAATACCCTGCAGACACCTTAAACCAAGACATCAAACTAACCGATTTTAACAATCAGCATACATTTGAAATTTTATACAACAACTATACACTTCTATAATTATGCAAATTCGATGCAATTTAGATTTTAACCTTGACTTATTTCCATAATTTGAACTGTCTATTTCATCTTTGTATTATGACGACTACCTGTCGGATATGATGTTCACTGACGCGAACATCAATATACCATAACAATCCATTGCAAATATTTTGCCAAGGGAACGTAGACATAGTCTAGGAAAATCGGTCATCGAGCTTTTATACGACCACACAATTTACCGGTTTTATTATGGTATAGCACAGGCGATGTCTTCGGTGTCAATGGACAGCATAATTTAGATTTTGTTATGATTTTCCTTGGCAAGCATTGACGATGTTATATTTTCACATATTCATTTATAGCATCTTTATCGCTTAAGATGGGCATGGTTTATTTCATTACTTATAAAATTCTACAGATTTTGACATTTTGCCGATCGAGAAAGGGTTCCGGGGATGGCAGTCCCTTTTTCCGATTATTTTTCAATTCGTTTAGATCTTGGGCAACAATGGCCAAAAAGTGACAGAATATCGCTTTTGCTTGAAACTCGTCTTCTTCTGGAACACAAACGGACTAACCTCCCCCTTCCTTGCAATTTCTGGCACGGTAGACCTGCCGGTCTTGGTACAGCTACTTCTATAGTTTCTATGGCATGTTTAAATAGATCAATTGAACAATTTAAACCATTCTCAATATAGATAGTCCAAATACATGTTGAAAGCAAAGATTAAATGTATACATTTTTGTCATTTTTATCTGTCATATCCAACATACATTACACAATTAATACCATTTTCAATAAACAAAAGGAATAAAGGTTCAAATGAAAATTAACATAATAAAATTATATTTTCTCGGAATTTCATGTACGTTCAACAGTGAATTTTTGACATTTTGTTGCAGTTTTAAGGTGACCACAGCTATTTTATATCAACACTTGTCCATTTATACCCCTGTTAAATGTGCTATTGTAATATCATGCTGAGCATTGTTTTATCCAGAATGGTAAAGTAAGTAAGAGCAAGTCGTACAAAAATTACTCAGTTCAGACTTCCTGGGTGCATTAAAAAGTACTGAACTATTCAGTGCATGGCCATGTGCTTAAATTCTTCCACTACCACACTGTTTGCAAAAACTCAGTATTGGATCTTAAATTGGTAAGTTCTATTAAATAAGGGTCACCTGTGACGTGCAGAGCTCATTTTGACATTATAAACATACTGCCTTCAGCGGAGGGTGTTATGGTAGATTACCACACGAAGAAAAAATATCACATGAAGAAAAATATCACCCGAGACAGCATCGAGGGTGATATTTTCTCTTCATGTGATATTTTTTCTGAGTGTGGTAATCTACCATAACACCCTCCTCTGGAGGCAGTATGTTTTTATTATACTGAATGCCTTCCCTTTACCTTGGTTTCTCATGAAAAAATTAAGTGTTTTCTAGTCAAGAATATACTATGAACTTACAACATCTGAACCCACATTTTGTAAACTCTAACATGTGCCAAATAGAAGATCAAAACGGGAAAATGCTAAAATAAAAATAAAGTTATTCTTAGAAACAATTAGTATAATTCTGTGATTTGTGATTTCATGGTACTTTTGGTTGAACAAGAGTTTGCATGTTTTGGATAATTGCAGAATTTACAACATTTAGGTTAACATTTGATGATTTGGAAACCCCTCATTTAACACAGTAAAAACTTATTTTCTGCCAGATACTCATGGAACACAGGCACTTGTTTCATCTTGTTTCATAAAAATGCCAGTCCGTCCCTCTCTTCTTCCAGAGAAGGAGGGACTGACATTTTTTATGAAACAGAAGAGAGGAAGGGAATGACATTTTTTTTTATGAAACAAGTATTTACTGGTCTACCTCTGGTGAAAGCAAGTTTGTTTCATAGATTTGCTGTCTATCATATCTAAAGATTCTTCAGCTGTCTCTAAAGACACCTCTGCGAATACCATAATGTATGTTAGCGACAAAAATTTACATAAATCATGAAAACGAAGAACTGTCTGCTTTGGCAAAAGTCAGTAAATAGGACTAAATACTAATCGGTAAATCTTGGTCGGAGATCGTGATATTTTCTGAGTTCGGCAAACTTCGTTCTCAGCATGTGATATTTTCGTTGCTATGCAAAAATATCACATGTTGCTAGAGGAAGCCTGTGATATTTTCGTTGCTACGCAAAAATATCACATGTTGCTAGGGGAAGGCGGAGCAAACAAAAAATACTGCAAAATACCACATTGAGGAGAACCAATGAAATGACTGGATTTTGTCAGAAATTTGCATGAAGTATAATAATACTTTTTAGCTATTTAGTTCATAATTTTGTTCCCTATCAACTCTTTACATATGTATAAAAATGTAATCTCTCTTATGTATGAATTCCTGCACTGAAAAAAAAAACATATATGAAGATGAAGATGAAGAACAACAATAAAAGCGTTGTGCCATTGCTTGTTTTTGCCATGTATTTGTAGAGACTTTGTCTCATTTGCATTTACTCTTTATCCCTTCATTGCTTATAATTT
Source organism: Modiolus philippinarum (assembly GCA_002080025.1). Lineage (NCBI taxonomy): Eukaryota > Metazoa > Mollusca > Bivalvia > Mytilida > Modiolidae > Modiolus > Modiolus philippinarum. Next base: position 93,546 of record MJUU01062247.1, read on the forward strand.
AAGAAATAGATTATTGCAAGCGGGCTCTATGCGAATTAGAAAATGGGCAGACCTTATATTTGTCAATATTTTATACCGAGTGACAGCGAGGTATAAAATGAAGACAAATATAAGGTCTGCCCATGTTCTAATTCGCATAGAGCCCAATTGCAATAATCTATTTCGATTCTAATATATTTAACAAGAGTTTTGAACATTCGAAGCGGCTATTAGAGGTCAATAATGGGTTTAGCACTAGAATTGAAACATGTCGGAAAACTGCATACAAATACACATAAATGGACATAGAGAAATCTATATTCGTTGTTTTATTGTTTTACTAATACAAGTGGTTCATAAGCTTGTGAATTAATATAAATAATCTGTTTTATCACATAAAATACGGATACTTTTAAATCGAAGCGTGTAAAAGTGTGAGCTAGTGGTATTTCCGATTTATATGACTGCTTTGTTATGTTATTTTTGAAGCCAAAAAAAAAAAAGAAAAAAAAAGAAAAGAAAAGGAATTAAACTCATATTTATTATTTCATTAACGTTAAAAATTTCATATCTAAATCGTAGAGCATGATATGCAACACAGATAAGATTTCATAACAACAACACATTCGTTACTAGGTTACGGTTATGTCAATTTCAGTTCCGAGTCTTAAATTTAGTAACTGTTGTAAATTTCTATTATTGTCATTATTTGATGTGAATGTTTTTGGTGATTTATGTTTTAAAACTTTATTTACACAAAATAAAATGAATATTGAGTTAATAAAATGTGAAATTGTACATTACGAATGTCCTTCTGTAAAAAAAAAAAAAAATACGCATGAGCTAAAAAAATTTGTTGGAATTAGTACATAGCTTTGTTTCCAAAGCGAAAGAAGAGAGTCATATTAGAATTGTCAAAATGATCATTTTGCATGAACTACCTTTGCAGTTACTTTGATATAAAAAAAAATACCGAAGATATAAATTATATAACAATAAATATCGACATTTTGTACACGTGTTTCAAGGAGTAATCTCCCAACAGCAGCTTTAGAATTTATATGCTATCATTATTAATTTAGAAACAAAAGCCTTAAGTCGCCCCAGACGAATGTCGGGGCGACATATTGTTATTGTTCTGTTTCTTCTTTTTCTTATTATTCTTTGTTATTAAGTCTCCCAAACGAAGTTTGGGAGACTTATTTTTTTTGTTGCGTTTCTTATTATTATTCCGATTTCTTTCTTTCTTCTCGTCTCCATGAACTTGTCCGAACCAGATCTCAGAGACCATTACACCTAGAACTTTCCAAACTCTGTAGGATGTTGGCCCCATGTATCTAATTGTGCATAAAGCAAAAATTTTTCCAAAGAGGGTTCATTACATTTGGGGGGCTCAAAAAGGGGTGGGGTCGCCAATGTTAACCCTATGGGAAAATGAAATTTTAGATATTTTTCAACTTATTTCTCACAGTATCTCAAAAACTTTTAATACTAGCTACATGAAACTTCATAGGAAAGGTGTTTGTAATGTAAGAAAGGGTACTACACCATTGGAAATTTCAAAATAATTTCGGTTGTCATGGAAACCAAACCAAATAATGGAAATTTTGAGAAAATAGTAGTTTTTGCTAATGATTATATTTTGATAACAGCAATACATATTAAATATGTTATAAGGTGAACCCCTATCCAATTCTATGGAAGGAGGTCTGAAATTGGCTTATATGGACAAAAGAGCATTTGGTTGCCATGGAAACAAAACCAGAAACTTTTTTTTTTTGGAAAATAAGGTTTTCTGGTAAAAAAGAAGGAAATTTGGGAAATATGCATTATATAGGTTATAAGGGGAACCCCTGCCCAAATTTTTTTGGAGAAAGTGTCTGAAATCATGTGTAATGACAAAAGAGCATTGATTTGGTTGCCATGGAAACAAAACCAGAAACTTATTTTTTTGGAAAATTTGGGTTTTCTAATAAAAAAGAACGAATTTTGAGAAATATGTATAACATAGGTTTTAAGGGGAACCCCTGCCCAATTTTTCTTTGGAAAGAGGTCTAAAGTTGGATGAAATGGACAAAGAGCATTTGGTTGCCATGGAAACAAAACCAGAGATTTACTTTTTTTTGTTAAAATCAGGTTTTTTGATAAAAAAGAAGGAATTTTGAGAAATATGTATTACAAAGGTTTTTTTTTTTCTTTTTTTTTTGTCTGAAATTATGTGTAATGGACAAAAGAGCATTTGGTTGCCATGGAAACAAAAGCAGAACGTTATTTTTTTTTGGAAAAATTAAGTTTTTTGATAAAATAGAAGGAATTTTGAGAAATATGTATTACAAAAGGTATTAAGGGGAACCCCTGCCCAAATTTTTTTTGGGAAAGTGACTGAAATTATGTGTAATGACAAAAGAGCATTTGGTTGCCATGGAAACAAAACCATAACCTTATTTTTTGGAAAAATCAGGTTTTCTGATAATAAAGAAGGAATTTTGAGAAATATGTATTACATAGCTTATAAGGGGAACCCCTGCCCAAATTTTCTTTGGAAAGAGGTCTAAAATTGGATGAAATGGAAAAGAGCATTTGCTTGCCATGGAAACAAAACCAGAGATTTATTTTTTTTATAAAAATCAGGTTTTTTTTATAAAAAAGAAGGAATTTTGAGAAATATGAATTACAAAGGTATTAAGGGGAACCCCTGCCCAAATTGTTTTGGGAAAGTGTCTGAAATTATGTGTAATGTACAAAAGAGCATTTGGTTGCCATGGAAACAAAACCAGAACCTTATTTTTTAGGAAAAATCAGGTTTTGTGATAAAAAAAGAAGGAATTTTGAGAAATATGTATTACATAGCTTATAAGGGGAACCCCTGCCCAATTTATTTTTGAAAGGGTCTAAAATTGAAAGTTATGGTCAAAAGAGCATTTTGTTACCATGGAAACAAAATCATGCACTTATTTTTTTTTTTTTGTTTATCTGGTGTTTTGATAAAAAAGAAGGAATTTTGAGAAATGTGTATTACAAAAGGTATTAAGGGAACCCCTGCACAAATTTTTCGGGGGAAATGGTCTAAAATTGTGAGAAATGACAAAAGAGCATTTTGGTGCCATAGAAACAAAACCAGAACCCATATCCTTTTTTGGAAAAAATGGGTTTTCTGATATAAAAGAAGGAATTTTGAGAAATGTATTTTACATAGGTTATAAGGGGAACCCCTGCCCAAATTTTCTTTGGAAAAAGGTCTGAAATTGGGTGTGATGGATAAAGAGCATTTGGTTGCCATAGAAACAAAACAATATTTTTTTTTTTTTTTTTTTTTTTGCAAAAATCTGGTTTTCTGATTAAAAAAGGAAGGAATTTTGAGAAATATGTATTACAAATATTATTAAGGGGAACTCCTGCCCAAATTTTTTTCTGGAGGGAGTCTCATAATGCCTTGAAATCTGAAATGGGAGTTCGTTTGGGAGACTTTTGTGTTTCGCTTGCGAACACAGTTATCACTTGTTATTATTCCGCTTTCTTTCTTTATTCTCGTCCGGATGAACTTGTCCGAACCAGATCTCAGTGACTATTTAAACTAGAAATTTAAAACTTTGTAGGATGTTGGCCCCATGTATCTAGTTGTGCCTAAAACAAAAATTTTTGCAAAGGGGGTTTATTTAGGGTACATTTGGGGGGCTCAAAAAGGGGTGGGGTCTGCAATGTTAACCTATGGGAAAATGAAATTTTGGATATTTTTCACCCTATTTCTCACTGTATCTCGAAAACTTTTAATACTAGCTTCATGAAACTCCATAGGAAAGGTGTTTGTAATGTGAGAAAGGGTTCTACAGCATTGGAACTTTCAAAATAATTTTGGTTGTCATGGAAACCAAACAAATAAATGGAAATTTTGAGAAAACAGTAGTTTATGCTAATGATTATATTTTGATTACAGCAATACATATTACTATGTTATTAAGGGAACCCCTGTCCAAATTTTCTTTGGAAAGGGGTCTGAAATTGGGTGTAATGGACAAAAGAGCATCTGGTTGCCATGGAAACAAAACCAGAGACTTTTTTTTTTGAAAAATCAGGTTTTCTGATGAAGAAGAAATTTTGAGAAATATGTATTACATAGCTTATAAGGGGAACCCCTGCCCAAATTTTTTTTGGAAAGGGTCTGAAATTGGGTGTAATGTACAAAAAAGCACTTGTTTGCCTTAGAAGCAAAAACAGAAACGTATTTTTGGGGTTGAAAATTGAGTTTTCTGATAAAAAAGGGAATTTTGAGAAATATGAATTACATAGGTTATAAGGGGAACCCCTGCCCAAATTTTCTTTGGAAAGGGGTCTGATATTGGGTGTAATGGACAAAAGAGCATTTCGTTGCCATGGAAACATAACCAGAAACTTATTTTTGTGAAAAATTAGGTTTTATGATAAAAAAAGAAGGAATTTTGAGATATATGTTTTACATAGCTTGTAAGGGGAACCCCTGCACAATTTTTTTGGTAAGGGTCTGAAATTGGGTGTAATAGATGAAAGAGCTCTTGTTTGCCATAAAAACAAAAAATAGAAATATATTTTTTTTTTTTGTTGAAATTGAGTTTTCTGATAAAAAAAGGAATTTTGAGAAATATGAATTACATTGGTTATAAGGGGAACCCCTGCTCAATTTTTTTTGGAAAGAGTCTGAAATTGGGTGTAATAGGTGAAAGAGCTCTTGTTTGCCATAAAAACAAAAACAGAAACATTGAAAATTGAGTTTTCTGATAAAAAAGGGAATTTTGAGAAATATGAATTACATAGGTTATAAGGGGAACCCCTGCCCAAATTTTTTTTGGAAAGGGTCTGAAATAGGGTGTAATAGACAAAAAAAAACTTGTTTGGCATAAAAACAAAAACAGAAACATACGTTTTTGGTTGAAAATTGAGTTTTCTGATAAAAAGGGGAATTTTGAGAAATATGAATTACATAGGTTATAAGGGGAACCCCTGCCCAAATTTTCTTTGGAAAGAGGTCTGAAATAGGGTGTAATGAACAAAAGAGCATTTTGTTCCAATGGAAACATAACCAGAAACTTATTTTTGTGAAAAATCAGGTTTTATGATAAAAAAAAGAAGGAATTTTGAGAAATATGTATTACATGTCTTATAAGGGGAACTTCTGACCAATTTTTGGGGGAAAGGTTCTGAAATTGGGTTTAATGGACAAAAGAGCACTTGTTTGTCATGGAAACAAAACCATAAACATATTTTTTTGTAGAAAAATTGAGTTTTCTGATAAAAAATAGGAATTTTGAGAAATATGTACATTGTTATGTATTACATATGTTATAAGCGGAACCCCTGCCCACATTTTTTCCTTGATGGAGTCTGGTAATGCTTTGAAATCCGATATGGGAGTTCGTTTGGGAGACTTTTGTGTTTCGCTTGCGAACACAGTTATCACTTGTTATTATTATTATTGTTCTTCCACACTTTCTTGTCCGGACTATTTTGAGAGAACGGTTTGATGTAATCAAATGAAACTTGGCAGGTAGTTAGATCACCATAACGCGGAGTGCAGGCTACGAAAAAAATTTTCAAAATGGCCGCCAAAATACGTCAAAATTTGAACGTTGTCCGAATTCAACGAAAATTGATTTCTAGGTAGATTTTGACGCTGCGAACAAGATGGAAGCATCGAATTGGCTGCCAGGGGCGACATCAGCTGTTGCTTGCAATTGCAAATCTAGTAATTATTATTATTATTCCAGCCAAAAGTTGTCCAGTCTATTACTCAGCCATTCATGATCAGAAGTTCATGAAACTTGACACAAAGTTGGATCACCATATGAAGATGTGGGTTTTAATATTTTTTTTTCAAAATGGCCGCCATTTCCAAGATGGCCGTCAAAATACGTCAAAATTTCAACGTTGTCCGATTTCAACGAAAATTGATTTCTAGGTAGATTTTGACGCTGCGAACAAGATGGAGGCATTGAACTGGCTGCCAGGGGTGACATCAGCTATTGCTTGCAATTGCAAATCTAGTAATTATTATTATTATTCCAGCCAAAAGTTGTCCAGTCTATTACTCAGCCATTCATGATCAGAAGTTCACGAAACTTGACACAAAGTTGGATCACCATATGAAGATGTGCGTTTTAATATTTTTTTTTCAAAATGGCCGCCATTTCCAAGATGGCCGTCAAAATACGTCAAAATTTCAACGTTGTCCGATTTCAACGAAAATTGATTTCTAGGTAGATTTTGATCGCTGCGAAAAAGATGGAA
>MJUU01062249.1:0-29351 GCA_002080025.1 Modiolus philippinarum
AAAATACATGAAGAACAAAACTAACCTTTCTTTGTGTTCTTCATTTTCACTGTTGTTGTCACTGGTGGATCTGATTAAAAATATGAATACATTTGAGTAAGATAAAGCATTGGTTCTGTTACTTAATTTTTTTTTCTTGATACATGTAAAATCATGTTTTGTCTAGGTAACATTTTATTTTAAAATAAAGGGATACGCCGAGCGCAGCATGATACGACCGCAGCATGTCGAACGCTGAAATTTGAACAAGTGTAAACAAAAAATGAATGTGGACACAGTAATTTGCTGGACACAATAAGGACCTTGACACATAAATTAGCTGGACACAAATGAGTGAAAATAAAAATTAGCCCTTTAAATCCCTTATTACTAAGATATTGGAAGAGCTAAGAAATTCTGTTGATTACCATCAAAAGAAATCCAAAGAAAAAACAGGTTGAAATCCAATGAAAAATAAAGATTTCTCATATTTTGATATATTGCAATTCGGCCCTTTGACCCATTATAGCTTGGAAACTGAAGAGCAACACAAAATATACTGCCATACTACTGAACGCTTTCAATGAGAACAATCCAAAGATAAAAATCCCATCAAAATCTAATGAAAAACAAAGATTTCACATATTTCTTATAATTGCAATTTTAGCCCCCTTTGACCCCTTATAGCTCTGAAACGGTAAGAGCTACGCCAAATCCGTTTTAATTCCTCTGAAAGCTTACGATGAGAGGAATCCAAAGAAAAACATAGGTAATCAACGATTACAAAGTTCGCCTAGTTATGGCACGTTGTCACAGCAACCAAATTTTGCCTGGATGGTGACATACTATCAATTGCATGCATATGCAAGGTTACCTGAACCAACAATGTACAGTTACTGAGCTATGAACTCGGATGTATACATTAATGTAAGTCAATCATGCATAAAATGTAGGTTTAAGTGACCTAATTTTGTCTGAATGCTGTGCTACCACCACAGATGCATGCACATGAATATGCAAGATAATCCCTGACATGAACTTGAATGTAAGTCACTAAAGCGGAAAATGTAGGTCAAAGTGACCCAAGTTTGCCTGGATGCTGACCTACTATCAAAGATGTATGCATGTGCAAGGTTAGATGATCATGCCTTGTACAGTGACTGAGATATCAACTCGGAAGTAAACTCGAATGTAAGTCCGTCAAGCAGAAAATGTAGGTCAAAGTGACATAATTTTGCCTGGATACTGACTTACCATCAGAGATGCATGCATGTGCAAGGTTAGATGATCCTACCATGTACAGTGACCAAGACCTGAACTCGGACATAAACTTGAATGTAAGTCACTCCAGCAGAAAATGTAGGTCAAAGTGACTTAATTTTACCTTTTTTCGGTCGTATAAAAATGGATAGCAGTAAACATCTACATGGGTCGATAATCCCGGTCACAATTTTCAAGTACACTGTACAAATGAAAATAGAAAGAAACGTAAATGATAGGAACTGGGTATAACCGAACTTGGTACCAGTAGTTCCATAGCTAGTGGTGAGATTAAACCGAATTATGTGTACCAAACTCTCCCCTTTGTCTTTCCCGTTTCTTTAGAATGTCACTCATTCTCATTACTATTAATGCTGAAAAGAGCTATAAATAATCATTTGCTGGTAGACTATCAGTCCCCTGGGGTATTCACCAGTCCAGTAGTCAGTACTTCGGTGCTGACTCGAAAACAGATTTTATTTCGAAACTTTCATTTACTAAAATTTTGTTAATTTTGTTGAAAACTAATGGGTATCTCCCTCATGCTTAGCTGATTTTGGTTTTCCATTTAGATCATATTTAGTTATTTGTTCTATAAACATCTTTGAGATCATGGTCTTCCAAACTGATGAGACAAAAGTTGTCGAGATGGCCATATGCAGAAAATAAATTTAAAGTTAATCGGTACTTTGTTATTTGAAATTATAAAATGCTCTAGAGCTGTGTAAAAGTCATATTTGATATCTAAGTTTCCACACTCAATATTGTGATAGTGTGACGGGTGCCGCTAGCGGAGCAGGGCATGCTTACCCTTCCGGAGCACATGATATCATTATCGGTTTTTATGGGAGTTCACAATGTCAGTGGTTTTAGTTTTTTGTGTTGTCTTGTATATCAAACTGTTAAATTTTAGTTTTGTCTTCGTTGGTGATGTTCGTGCTGCTGGTTTGTCCTGGTTAATGTTTGAATACTCAAGAAACTAACAACAGCTTTTCAAATTTTACCTTGGTACTGTTTTAGGGTTAGAGAAGTAACACGTACCATGGATTTTTTTTTGGTTTTGTCTAAGGGTTAGAATATGGCATTTCCAATCAGCCTCAAATCAGAACTTTCAAAACAATGTATACCTCACTAATCGTGTGACGGGTGTCGCTAGTGGAGAAGGGCATGCTTACCCTTCCGAAGCACCTGATGTCACTCCCGGTTTTCATGGGAGTTCACACTATGAGCGCCTTAGTTTTTAATGTCGTCTTTTTATTTCCGTGCTTGCAGCTGTCTCACGTCCTTGTTTTGTCTTTGTTTTTCTCTGTTGCCGTTTTTACCGTGTCTTCGGATTTCGATTTTTGTAGTCTTTGCTTCCCTTGTTCCTTCGGTATTCTACTGCCGTTGTTCCAATTCATTCTAATGACAGCAAGATGAAAAAATTTTGTAATTTCTTTATTCTTTGGAATAAAACAACGGCAGTAGAATACCGAAGGAACAAAGGAGTGAAATTTACAAAAATCGAAGTCCAAAGATATGACCAAAACAAGAACACAGAAAACAATGACGTTAGACACAGAAAATAGTGACGTTAGACAGATACAAAGCACAGAAATAGAAATCACAACATTCAAAACAAAGGCACTCACAGTGTGAACTCCAGTGAAACTGAGAGTGACATCAGGTGTTCCTAAAGGATAAGCATGTCCTGCTCTGTTAACACCCGTCACAAGGTAAGTGAGGCATATATGTTTTTGAAAGATCTGTAAGTTGCTGATCGGTTCATGTCATTTGCTAACCCTGAGATAAAACCAATTGAAAATCATAGTACATGTTACTTCTCTAACCTTCAAATAGTACCAAGTTAAATATTGAAAAGCTTTTGTGATCACCGAGTGTTCAAACATGGACAAGGACAGATCAGTACTACAAACATAACTAACGAAGACAAAACATAAATATAACAAGACAACACAAAAAAACTAAGCACTCACAGTGTGAACTCCCATAAAAACCGACAGCGACATCAGTTGGCCCGGAAATAAGTAATTTATGAAAAAGAAAGGAAATGGGGTAAATGTCAATCACTTAGATCACTTATTACACGTTGTAATTTATTTTGATGTTTTAAGTTAAAATTGTGGACTTTTTGTCTTCTTCTTTGACCCAGAACGAATACTATTCAGATTTATCAAATGCTTTGAAAACTTTCTGTGCATATATAAAATCATTATAAATTATGATTAATATTTAAACAAAGATATCAATCAATGTTGACTTTGAAAGAGAACAATTTGTAGTTACAATCTGACATACCTTTTATATTCAAGAGTACATATTGCCTCATGTCTCTCATTTGAGTACTGACTTGACACTCATATATCCCGGCATCATCTTGACTAACATTTCTTATATATAAATTCCATTCACCTCTATATTCTATATAACTAACTTTGAATCTTGTATCTGGTACGTATAATAATGTTCCAACTGTTAGAGGATTTGGATCTGATGTTTTCCGCCATGATACCTTCAAATGTAATTAAAAAACCATGAAAAATATATTAAAGCTGTACAAAAATACCCGTTTCTTGAAACCCAAAGATGGGTTAGATCTAATACATCGGCAAACGAATACCGAAGCAAGGACGAGGAAAGGGGAAATTCCAAAATCACGGCAATTCACAGCAACACGAATTGAGACAGTATGACAAAGACAAAACAAATATGAACAAGAACGCCACAAAACTAAACTTATGTTGACCTTCGAGAACCATTTTTACTGGAAAGGTAGCCTTTTGTAACAGAAGTTACAGTATAGTTTCTGTATCAGTGTAAAATAAATGAAAAGTTATGGAAGACCATAACTGAAACATTTGTAAAATCTGATAGAGAGTAAACAGCCAAGATCTACATGACGAACTACAGAGATGCCGCTTAGTTTTAGCTATATTTTCTAGAATTAAGACATTGCAACTTTCCAAATAAAATCCGTTTTCGGGTTTGACTACTCAGTTGATGGATACTGACAGTCCACCAACAGAGACAACGACGCAGTGGTAATAAATCTGAATGTTTCTTTATTTACGCTAAAAATCGACAAAATTTAATTGAGGAGTTTTTAAAAGGTTTCTTTCGTACGTAGGATTATCTTATAAAACTAAGAATTTGAACTTAATATAAACTTACGATTTTATTTCCTAAATTTTTGACTGCACAGAATAGGATTGCCAGGTCGCCGCTGGAATAAGTAACATTAGATGTTGTTGGTACGAACTCTGGTTCTAAATATGGAAATGCTGAGCCGATGAATGTTAAAACTAGTCCTGAAAATATTTAAAATAAAATAACAAATTAAAGATAATCTTCACTTCTATGCCACGTGAACTCCACGAAGTAAATTTATTACAAAGATATATAGAAAATACACCCTCCTTTCGATATGGTTATAAACTATATTAACCTTTTAGTACTATATATATATATATATATATATATATATATACAGCCAGAAAGACCGATGCAACAAGCTGGACATATTCTGTAGTTTTGAGAGAGTTTATCCACAACTTGTCCTGCAGAATGCTTTTAATAAACGGTGTATAATGATCCTATTTTACGGAGTTAACCAAAAGGGAACTTCCGAACCCAGTTACAGGAAAAATGTTTGGTATATAGTCTATGGTTTTAGGGTACAATCCTTCCCAAGCAAGGCATGCGTTTTGTACAAGATGTATAAATAAACTACCCGTCTTTTGGATGGGTCATAAACTCTGGTCATGGATTAGAGAGTGGAAAGAGAAAGATAAAGACAGCTTTCTTCACGTTGTTTTTAAAATGTGTCAAACACATATTTACAATAAGATAGATAATGGAGATCAAGTATGAATGCAAATAAAATCACCTGAACATGCTTAAACGGGTGACAGTTAATGTATATGTACTTTGTTCAATATTTCGATGTTTGTTCTGCATCCATGCCCAACAAGACAATAGATGTAGCTCTGACAAGTGACTTCTGCTCAAACCGGTATTATGGGCCGTCTTGGATTTACAATAAGGGACGAGAGTTTGCTTGTTGGTTAAGGCCTTATTTAACTCCAAGATGAAGAAGATTAATAAAAGGTTGTTTGATCTGTGCTTATTCTTTTGTAAATGGTGGTTTACACTGTAAGATTATCCGTGTAAGTTCGATACACGCGACCTCATCTTACACGCTTAACGTCCAACCATAAGTGTTCATTTTTGTGATAAAACAATCGTTACTATGACTAAACGTCATAAAATACCTGACGTCACAGTGTCAAGTACACTCTAATGGCGAACACGATATAGGTTTGCAGGTGTTTCTTTTCGTATTTTACGGAAGAAATAGGGACTTGAATTCAGTCAAAATTTAAGATTGAGATATCTTTCATTCGTTTAAGAAATTAAATGTTTTTCCTCCCCTTTTGCTTCGAGAAAAGACGAAATTTCTTACACTCGTGAAAGATATCCTGATCTTGAATCTGGCCTTATGGAAGATCCTATTATTAATCTTATCTTGTAAGGTTTTTGTACCATCTACATTAAATCCTTGTTCATTTTTTCGAATAATGATAACATCTTTGAACATGACACGGGTATGCTGGATATAATGTTAAACTTGTATGTACATGATGTATTTAGCAGCAGATCTGATACCTTGAACTTACTTGATTGTTCGCTTTTGGATTGACGGTTCGGTTCTCACTTACTTTATAAAATGATCGTACAAAAGTATAGCTGATATCGAATCATACGTCTATGAAGCTGATACTCAGTTATTGTGTGATGTTTGATTATATCGGACTTATTTATTATGCTCTGCTGTAGCTGTTTATTGTTGGTACTTTTTGCTAGTTCATCCATTACAATGTTCTTGTAGTATTGAATGTCCAATTCAATTAAATATCCCTGGATGTAAGAACCATATTAGTAAAAAAGCTCCAGTTTTTAACGTGACAATAATTCTATTTATGTAGCCTAAAGATGTGGACTTAACAAAACTTGTCTTGCAACAATCATTTGTTAACCTATATCGTGTCGTATCTGGGTATATGTGGAAAGTTTGTGGGGCTCGTCGAGAATTTACAAGAATAATGTACTTCACTAATCAATAGCTCTTTATATTTTTGTAGTTTCAATGAATAATTTTCAGCGCTTAAGATACATGTGTCAGGTTTAATCAACTGGACCACTTTATCTCTGCAGATGTGTTATTCACATGTTTTCAAGAGAACAAAAAGTATCAAATGATTAACTTGAAATCAAAGCAGACCGTTTGTTGATATTCTAACATATGCAAATTATTTCTGCCAAAACTTCTACTAGAGTTCCACAAATATTAATAAGATAACTTCAGTTATTAAACCTTGTCCAAGCTGCCTAGGCATTTATTGCTTGTGTGGACATACAGGATCATTATTTAAAGTAAGGTATGATTGTTTCAATGTAAATTCATTCTCTTCATGTTTGACTGGGGGTAATAACAAAATTACCGAACAGAGTTGTCAAAAGACGAAGTCCAGGAGACAAAAAAAAAGACAAATCAGGTGGAAAACCACCGGAAAATTGTCGACCGCAATCGTTCTGACTTGTTACAGGCAGTTCAAAAGAAATGGCGGCCGGGTTAAACCTCCTTTATGGCGTGCCAAACCTCCCCTTCCATTGCGGTAGTGTCTGGTAGCCAACAGCTTTTGCTATTGAAAGGTCGTAGACAGTTAAAAGAAATGATCGTCCTAGTATTAAGTCAAGAAAGAGTCTTAAATCAAATTTCGGGCCGAAACTTCAAATTTTTGAATAAGTGACCGACATCTATTCAAGAACTTTTTTAATGACCTTATGAGACGGAAAATAAATTAGATTAACTTAAGTTGTAATACAATCTTTGTAACTATTATGTATCTATGCTTTTATTATTCAGATCTAGTATTGGTACCTTTCTCATAGAAAGAACAAATAATGTAAATCATATTAAGATACATAGTCTATCAAAATAGAAAAAAATGTACATGATTTATAAATGCTTCTCATACTTATTATTTCTAATATCTTTGAACACGACACTAATATACGGCATTTGATGTATAACATATATGTCTAATACATTGAACCTCATAGATACGATCGTACATTCATATCACTGATATATACATGGAACCTTATTGATAGAATAGTACATCCATAGAACTCATCTAATGTATGATGTAGATTGTTATTCACATATGTCAAGTTGCATTTATAGTTCACTGTTCTATTGTAAATTGAGTTTAGTAAGAAATGCATAATTATACCCCTAAAAGTTGAAAGCATATATACAAACATAAAGTACTATATAAAATAAAATATACTTATACAACTCTATATGTATATTTTATATTTGTTTATTGTTGGTGGGAACCATGAAATCATTTGTCCACTTGTCTCGTTATAAGTGATTTTTTTTATAGATGGCGCAACATATTGCAAGTGATTCGCCGATGTATTATTTCAACAATATTTGTATTATGATTGTTACTATAATTGTTCTTAAAAGTATTTGTATTTTGTAGTTTGAATAAACGAGTAAAGAGATATGGAGTGAATGTACATGGGACAAAATCTCTATAAATACATGGTCAGATTAGGCAAATGGAACAACGCTTTCATTATTGTTCTACAACTTAAATAGCGAATAAAAGGATATGAAATAAATGTACATGAGACAAAGTCTCTACAAATACATGGTACAAAATAAGCAAAGGAACAACGCTTTTATTGTTGTTCTTCATCTTGAAGCCACCATGAGGCCTTCAACAATAAGCTTTGCTCGTACCTCATAGTAAGTTCAAGACGACTCCTAGCACCGGTGTAAGAAGAATTTTTTGCTAATTATCGAGCAACGCTACATCCATGTCTTCATTGGTCATGGGTACGGGATTGTCAACAAACATCAATTAAACTGGCAAAGTGCTCATACAATCACTGTCATCCTTTGCCCGACAAAAGCGCTAGTGTCTTAAGCTAGTGGACGATAACAACATATAGACAAACACAGGGCACTCATCAAGTCGAATGTAAGAAAACTTGGCGTTGTAAAATAGTGAGATGTGGGCACTAAAAACAAGTGGTCAGAATTACATTTCGAAATTACAAAAGTAAATGCCAAAATTTGAAAGTATGAATAGTATATTCATATGAGAAATTACAAGTACACCATAACTGAAAAATATAGAGAGCATACACCTCTTGCACGGGGAATCTTTTTACGGACTCCACACTGCAGGAGAGGCAAACTCCAGTCGTAAATGGTGAATAAGAGGATATGGAGTAAATGCACATGAGACAAAGTCTCTACAAATACATGGTGAAAAATCAAGCAAAGGAACAACATTTTTATTGTTGTTCTTCATCTTGAAGTTACCATGAGGCCTTCAACAATGAGCTTTGCTCATAACTTATCGTAAAGTCTTGTAAATGATCAAATGTTGTGTTGTTTTTTTTTCATATAATCCATTCATTAAACTTTGGCGCATTTGTTATTCTTTTCTGCTTATTTTAGTGGTAATTCAAACTACTTTACATAATTTACTTTATTTTCAGTTCTCAATAAATAAATTAAGAAATATTGAGTAAATGTATATGACATAAATACCATAAATACATGGCGAGTCAACACAAATTAAACAACGTTTTTGTTGTTCTTCTTTTCTATCTAATCATTTAGCAAGGACATTCAAGCCTTGTCCTTGTTAAACTTGAGTTTTCTTTGTATCGTGTGCGTTTTTGTCACATGTACATTCACTCCATATCTTATCATTTTTTCTATTTGGATATTTGAATATCATACTCTTTGGAACTCTAATGGAAAGCGAAAACTATTCTTGCGGCATTTGAACTTTATTGTCTGTGTTAAAATCCAAGGTTTTTATTACATAAGGTTTACAAACAAACTTGCTGTTTGTCCTTTTCAGTAGTAGACGATATATTAGTGCGCAATGTTGTCAATAATTATAGGATTACGCGGCCTTATTTTGCTGGACGATTTTAATGTCTTAATAAAAAAATGCACCACCATTTCCAACTTTACAAAGGTTAAGGACAGTTTCTGACAGGTAATGGAATTTCCACAATAATGGTTCAATATTGTTATTTGCAATATCACAGCAGCGCCCATCAGTTATTTTCTAAACACTATAATTAATTTATTGGATGTTTCATTCATCAGTTGATAGAAATCTATCGTGTTGAGTTAGGTACATCTCGTAAAAATACATCAATACAATAAGATAAAATGTAGGTTTATTTGTATGAACCTCATGATGTATCTACATGCAACATTACTAATTTGTTTTTGACTTAAGCGTCTCTTGATAATATTTTTGTACCGTAGAAAGAGTGCAGTATTTTATCACATTCTATAGTCTAGTATGGACAGTCGTCCCAGCAAAAAATCACAACCCAAATCACTTCCGCACCCTTCAGTTTGGTTATATTTCAGTCAATGAAACTTCAAGTGAAAGATGCCTGCTTCCTGACAAAACTTCATTTCAGCCCCGATTTTACATATCGCTTTTATTTTTGAATCCATCATCATATGTAAGCTTTTAAATTTATCTAGGGCACAATTTTTTTCATCGTGAAACATATGAGTAAAATGATAGAACCTTGAAGATATTGTATCACTTTATATAAAATAAGAAAAGAAATTCAGAAAAAAGTAACATTAGATTTGTTTTCTAAATTAAATTATCGTGTGTTTTTACTCGGGGGAAATATCTAATAGTTGATTAAGTTGTTTGAACTTAATATTGGATTGATATTATCGGTTTTTGAGACATGTTATAGACATGCTATACAAATATATTATGTTTTACTTGTATTGAATTCACCTCAACTTCATCAGGTTCAGATAAAACAGTAATTTTAGGTCAATACCAATTATATTCAACTAATTGTACTGTCAACTATTAATTCGTTCAAAATGTAATGAAGAGAATAAATCCACAATTTAAGTTTGTAATTGTAATATATTACAGAATCTAGCTGAAATAATTATTTCATTTTAAAAAATTGCGGCGCATAAATTATCTGATATTTTTTTGCCACCGGTACCAACACCTAAATCACCTAACTCACAGTAACCTTTTGTTACCACTGGGTCGATGCCACTGATGGAGGACTGATAGTATTCACCAACCCAGTAGTCAGTACTTCGGTGCAGGCCCGAAAACCAATTTCCTTTGGAAACTTGCAATATCTAATTTTTTCGCGCAAATTTTGTTGAAATCTCCCTCGCGCAAAATCTGTCCTTAGCTGATTTTGGCTTTATACTTTGCTCATATTGGTTATTTGTTCTCTATTAGTTTTGAATCATCTTTGGGCTGATGGTTTAGATTTTATCTGCACTGAAGAGACATAAGCTGTCGAAATGCGCATATGCAGAAATTAAATTCACAGTAACTTCGGTATTTTCATATTAGAATGGTCATTGATCCACATTTATAAATTTCGAACTTTCCCCTACATTTCAGTGGACAAAGAAATGATGATATGCTTTATCCAGGACTAATTGATATCTGTATACGTCCATACTACTAAAGGAATAAACCTGTTATATTGAACCTTGAACCAAACAATCAGAAATTAAAGGATGAAATTTTGACCAAATAGAGCTTAATGGAGTCAATGAGAATAATAAAAAAACGATTGACCAGAATTTTCAGGAATCAAAATCAAGACGAAGTAGGTACACAGTATCTGTAAATATACACGGTTCAAAATAGTAAGTTTAAGGAGGTTCACTCCTGATGTTTTTTATATCAAGGATTTCTTCAAACCCATTTTCATTGATTAAGCATTGTGGACTAAACGAAATGGTTAAAAGAAATATATTGGTTCGTGTGCTTTTAACATAAGCAATTTGACGGGAAATGTATTTCTTTGGATTTTCCCATTAGGACTATGTTTTGTCTGAAAGGTATGAAGTCATATCAAGGATTTTATGAAAACTTGTCAGGAGTCTTAATTTGACCTATAGAAGACTTTCATGAAATAAAAAGTGAGGGTCCGTGTACAAAATTATTTAAGCCATTGAACTGGAAAAAACCAGAGGAGTTCCGAAATTCAAAAATATGACGAGTGAGCCACCTTCAGCAAATGTTACATAGTTTTTTTGTTTGTTTGTTTTTTTTTTTATTGTCGATCTATACCTTAAAGTGACCATGAGCCCTTCAATATTCAGGAAAAAACCAGTGGAATTCAGTTGATAGAGGTCGAATAACGCTACATCCATGTTTCTGTTGGGTATATGTGAAGGATTGTCAAAAACTATTAAAAAATATAAGCACTGCAACTCGTTTCCCGCCAAGGGGGGAGGGGGCTAAAAGACAATACAACATATTAACGACTACAGGTACTCAGAAAGTTGATTGTATGATATGTTGGCTGATAAATATTGAAAATATATTCATTTTTATATACAGATGATCAGAAAATATTGTTGATTTTAAGAAAATAAGGGAACAAAAAGTTACAATTTTGAAAGTGCATTTACATGAGAATTTCTCACATGAACAGGTACACCATGACTAACGAACTTTTTAGAAAATTTCCACTGTGGTTCGTGATCCAATTACATGACTGGTAACACTTTGTGATGAAGTTTGTGAAAATATACATGTTACGCGTGATACATATACATCATAATTACCTCTAAACATAGAGAAAAATAAGATTCAATTTGGTAAAAAGTGTTTTGATCTAAAACATATAATGCATAAAATGCACCAAATGTTAACGCGATAAACCATATTTTACTGCAAGAATTGAAACTGTTCAGAATAATCTACTACGAGCCCATAAAA
The DNA here is from genome assembly GCA_002080025.1 of Modiolus philippinarum. Lineage (NCBI taxonomy): Eukaryota > Metazoa > Mollusca > Bivalvia > Mytilida > Modiolidae > Modiolus > Modiolus philippinarum. The sequence goes on from MJUU01062249.1 coordinate 12,087, forward strand.
TTTGTCGGATTATTCAGGATGTCGGAATACTAAAGTAAATCATGTCGGACTAAAAAACAACGGCAGTAGAATACCGAAGGAACAAAGGGGTGAAATTCACAAAAATCGAAGTCCAAAGACAGGGCAAAAACGAGGTATTGAATAAGACAAGTTTTATATTTTTGATATATATAAGTCATACTATTAGTCTGAACAGAAAACAAAGAATATATATATATATAATATAATAGGATATTTGATCACAAATTTTATCAAAAAAGCAATTCTTTGCTCGTCTCGATTAAGAAAAATATAGGTGAAATATAATTAGGATGTACGTATATACTTATATTATTGTTACATTATATTATTGTAAAATAATTTTACAGCTGATAGCTTCCCTGGGCTATCCGTAGAGTGTAACAGGGTACATCAAGAGAGGCTTGGACTCTTGATAAGGTTTGTTACAAGCAATATTCGGAAATAAATTATGTAAACTTGTTAAAAAAAATACTAGGTGTTGTTGTACTTATTGTATGATAGGGAATCAAGCACTTTGAAGTCTTTCTTAAACACAAGTTTATTCAGATTTGTGAAGACTGTGACCTCTGTGGCTGTCTCCAGGGGGCACTATTGTTTTAGATAAGCTTTTTTTCCCCTTTTTTGTTCTACATTTTAATTTATCGTTGCGTATAATAATTGGTAAAACGTTCTGATTCACTTATTGAAAAAATTAAACACTCTCGTTCTTCAAATATAATTTAATTTATAAATCCACTGAGACTTACTGACGCAAAAATGTTCCAAGATCAACCTAAAGATAATACCTTGCCTAATATGTACTAGGTCCCTTAGCTTCACAAAAATCCCTTCAAATATCGTTTTATTACGGCATATAGTAACTGTTCTACTAATTTATCCATTCATTTGACTTGTGTACTCACTTGTACATAGGAGTTAATTATTAAAAACTGTGAAAAAAATACCAAAACTGTGGTGTTAATTAGTTTTGGAGTGTGAAAAATTCTATTGAAGTTAAACTACAATCAATTCAAAGATAATTCTCAGCCATCGACAGCTATGATTTTTCTACACTTTATACAACCCTTCCACATAACTTGATTAAATTCAAATTGAGATATTTTATTATATAGTCTTTGTTGCTCCCCTTTGGGTGGTTGGCTCTTTGACACATTCCCCGTTTCCCTCCTTTTTTCTATTTTGATGGATCGTTTTTAATGGACTTCCAAATGTTTTGGTTTGATCTGCACTGATTAGATATAAGTTTTTGAAATGCGCATATGCAGAAAATAAATTAACAGTAACTCCAGTATTTTCTTATTTATTATCACTGGGCTGATGCCTATGCTGGTGGACTATAAATCCCCGAGGGTATTCACCAACCCAGTAGTCAGTATTTCGGTGCTGATCCGAAAACCAATCTTTTTTAACCTTGTCAAATCTAACTTTTACAAAATTTTGATTACAACTAAGGAATATCTCTCATACATAGCTCTGTCCTTAGATGAATTTTGGCTTTTCTATTTAGATCCTTTTGGTTATTTGTTCTGTGTCAGCTTTATACGTTTTTCGGTTAATGCCCTTCCAAATGTCTTGGTCTGACATATGTTGTCGAAATGCGCTTATACAGAAAATAAATTAACAGTTACTTCGGTATTTTGTTATTTAAATTTTTTGGATCTCCAATTCATTTTGTTCTAACACAAAGCAAGGATTCTTTTCTAATATTACTTAAAATCATTGTCCCTGGACATGTGATGATTTGATTAATGAACTCAATGCTGGACAACACTTTTGTTCGTTCTGGCAGCACTATTTATCAACAGGTCATATCTATTCTTATGGGTACAAATTTCAGATCTTTTTCTGTTCTGTTACAAAGAGACGTCATGAAAAAAAGCTTTTAAATGAAACCACACAATACAATGATACACTAAATTCTGTTTTCAATGATATCAACAGGTATATAGATAATATCCTTACTATTGACAATCCCCAGTGTTTAATTTATGTAGACATCATTTACCAACAAGAACTGAAATTAGATAAAGCTTACACTGTTTGCAAAAACTGCCCTTTTCTGGCTCTTACTATCATTATTAGCTCTTGTAAAATAAACCTAATACATTTGATTTCACCATTTCTAATTTCCCTTTTCTTGACGGTGATAATCCTACGGGGTGCATATTACTTAAAATGGTACGATTCGCACGCGTTTGTTCTAATCTTGACGATTTTAATGAACGTAACCTTACTTTCACAGCCAAACTTTTACAACAGGGTTACAGATTTGTGTTTGTAAAAAAAATACAAAATTTAAAAAAAAAATAACAAATGGGAGAAAGGCCTTCAATAAGGCAGCAAAAGGATAGAAAACCAAAGAAAGATGATTCAACAACGAGAGAAAGCAACCCATTTCTCACTTTTGTCATTTCTTTTTGTTTTTATGTGGTATATATTTTGTGTATTTTACATTTTAATTGTCGCCTTATTTATACATATTAATTTTCGCCAATTGTTGACGATGTATATTTCAATCTTTAAATCCATTGCGATATATTACAATAAGTTTTGCTGTTAATTATATTTAGAGATTGACTGCAATCGATCTTTTTTATCCCACAAACAGAGTGAGATTGGTTCAAAGAGATGAAAATGGACTGAAATCGATTGAGATCAATTAATGCAACCCTTCGGAAGAGAAGGTTTCGGAATGAAAAAGGGTTTGAAAGAATCAAAATCGGTGTTTGTAATCCAGTAGTTACCAAACATGTTTGAGTGTAAGAAGAAAACATCGTAGCGATCTGTCAAATGTTGATGAGAAACACATACAGCTTCTTTAGCTCCGTTTTTCGTGCAAAGGGTCATCTAAAACTCATACACTTTCTTAGTATGAAATGCACACATCTGAAAACTTGAGAAAACGCAACATAAAACATTGAAATCAATATTTTTCTTGATTTTCATGTTGATAATTAATAATAGAAAGATGAAGTGACAGGAAATTCATTGTTTTTACTATTTTTTTATTCTTTTACTATTATAGACAATATCAAACTACGAGAGGTTTTTTCAAGAGGTCCCAAATTCCGTGAACCACAGCATATAAACTGGAAGTACAACTTCAAACTTTTGATGGATGCAGTTGAGGACTATGCAAGGAAGCGGGCAAAGAAAGAGAAAGAAGATGTCGAGACGCTGTCTGACTGGATCAGGTCCATTAAGTCGTTAATTGTGAATCGTATCCGGCGTTTGAAAACATCAATGAAATCGAGAAATCCTAGTATATCTGAAGATCCCCTCGTTAGAAAAACAGTGGACAACCTCCACGAAAACTACGTCATTGTCCCTGCAGACAAAGCTTCTAACGACATACTGTTCGTGTGTAAGAAGCACTATCTTGACTGTTTGGTTAAGGAGATTTGAATTGATAGTTCATCAGGAAACCCAACTTATACTCCCACTACACTATCAAGGGAGGAGATTATTGAATATCACAACTCAGTTTTAACATCCTTTGGCATCAAAGCGCGTGATGAAAACAATCAGCTCCCCTACATTTACTGGGTCCCTACACTTCACAAGAACCCATACAAACAGAGATTCATTGCGTTTTTCAACAGGCAATCGGGATTCCCATGGGAAATATCGCGCGCCGCTTTTAGCTGATCTCTTTCTTTTCTCGTATGAGGCCAAGTTTTTACAAGGGCTAACACAGAAAAAACAAAAACATTTAGCCCAGTCCTTTAATTTCAGCTTCCGCTACATAGACGATGTACTTTTTCTTAATAATCCAAAATTCAAGGAATATTTACACCAGATTTATCCAAATGAGCTTGAGTCTACTTACACACCTACTTCAGCTTCGTACTTGGATCTGTTTATATACATTGATGAAGATGGACGTTTGAAATCTAAGCTGTATTACGAACGTGATGATTTTAACTTCCCAATTGTGATTTTTTCCTTTCTGAGCAGCAATATACCTACCTCTCCATCCTATGGAGTGTACATTTCACAGTTAATTCGTTACTGTCGCGCATGTAGTTTATACAGCGATTTTTTGAATAGAGCAAAAGCACTGTCCCAAAAGTTACTTTGTCAGGAATTCGTTCAGCCTTTGTTGCTTTCACCCCTTCAGAAATTTTATGGCCGTCACCATGATATCATTGCCAGATATGACGTGTCTGTGTCCCAAATGAATACGGACATTTTCAGCTTGATTTCACGTCTTCACGGATTTGACATAACCGTTTTTGACTCACCCTAGATTGACTCACTGATAGTGTGACGGGTGCAGCTAGCGGAGCAGGACATGCTTACCCTTCCGGAGCACCTGATGTCACTCCCGGTTTTAATGGGAGTTCACACTATGAGTGCCTTAGTTTTTAATGTCGTCTTTTTATTTCCGTGCTTGTAGATATCTCACGTCCATGTTTTGTCTTTGTTTTTCTATGTTACCGTTTTTGCCATGTTTTCGGATTTCGATTTTTGTAGTCTTTGCTTCCCTTGTTCCTTCGGTATTCTACTGTTCCATTTCAATCTAATTGGCTTTTTTTCTCTATCAGCTTTTATACATCTTTCGATTTACTGACTTCCGAATGTTTGTACTTTATCTGCACTGAAGAGACAAAAGTTGTCAAAATCGCTATGTGCAGAAATACAATGTACAACTTCAGTATTTAGTTTACTTATTACCATAATTCAATGCCACTATACTCGTGGATTTCTCGTCCCCGAGGGTATTCGCCAATCCAGTACGTCAGTACTCCGGTCCTGGCATCGACAACAGATTTTTTATATAAATTTGCGATATCTTAAAATTTACATTTCAAACTAAAGAGTATCTCACTCGAGCAAACCTCTTCTTAGCTCACTTTGGCTTTTCATTTAGATCTTTTTTTTTCTTATATGTTCGCTATCGAACTTTTTAAAATCTTGCCGAATGTTTTGATTTGATTTTGAACTGCAAAGACATATGTTTGAAAAAATGAAATAATAAGTAACTTCGGCATTTATTTATTTATTTCAAGTGCAGCTAGAATTAAAAACTGAAAAATAGGAAATATAAGTAAGCATATTGATACATTCGCAATAATACATAGCAAAAGAATAGAATAAGGAAAAAGTTACAATCATACATCCATAAACACGACTATCAGAGGTAGCTCAAAATGAGAAATATGCGCAAGAATGCCACAAAACTAAATTGAATAAAAAAATATAACAGGAAACATATCCACAATCCACAAAGGAACTGCACAAGAAAATCACAAATGAAAGACAAAGGTAATTCAACAACAATAGGAATTAATGAAGAAAACAAAAAAAACTATAAAAAGACAAAGGAGAAACGTAGACAACGATAGAAACTAGGGATAGCCCGACTTGGTTCCGGCACTAGCATGAGGTAGCAGAATGGTTAAACCGGTTTATGGGTATCTTACCCTCGCCTTTCTCTATCCCGTTTCCCTTTAGTATAATAAACATACAACCGGTGCTAAGGGCTGTCTTCAACTTATTTTTAGGTATGAGCAAAGCTATTTGGTGACTTCAAGGTCAAGAACAACAATAAAAGCGTTGTAGAGATTTTGTCTTATACGCATTTACTCCATATCCTTTCATTGTTTAAATAAAGCCTTGCACAGGTAGACTACTAACTCTATGAGCAAGAGAAGAAAAGAATAAGGCAAAACGTAATTTAGAAAGATATGCCAAGGAGTACTCGCCGCTAAACTATCGGCTAGCTCAAAGAGCCTAGTGTGCTGTTAAAACACTGTCGCATTACTGAAGTAAAATCAAATTCAAACTTCCCCAAGGGTTTGGTAAAGAATCACCATTTCAGTATACAACGGCAGCGTCAGTGAGAGGCCATTGTACCTGTAAAATCTTCAGGTCATTGGATCCCTAAACCAATTTAATGGTATCATGCGGAATATCCTGTCAATATGCCCAATTACGTAAAGAATGTAAGTCACTTCTTTCATTTTTTTACACTTATGAACATTTCCGTAAAAACGAGGTAAGAAATGTCCTTAGTAATAGCTGTTTGCGGGTAAGATCATATTAAGATTATGAATATTTATGTGTTAATACAACTTCTTAAATGGTTAAAAGTTTGGATATGATTTTAAGATTACGCTCATTCTTTAGGTTCGCCGTCAAGGAAAGGAAAATTAGTAACAGCGTAATCAAAATTACCGTTTTATCATAAATTAATTTTACTAGTCAACAGTGATAATTCGATCGAGAAAAGAGCAGTATTTGTTTGCTTATTTTGTTTCAGTTCTTGTGGGTAAATGAGGTCGACATTGTCTAAAAACAGGGGATTGTGAATAGTAGGGATATTGTCGATATATCTGCTTATATATCACTTTTGGTTATTTGTTCTCTATCAGTTTTTAAACATCTTTGAGTTTATGGTCTTCCAAACGTTTAGATTTTATCTGCACTGATGAGACATAAGTTATCGAAATGCGCATATGCAGAAAGTAAATTCACAGTGACTTCGGTATTTAGTTACTTATTAATGAAAATATGGTCACTGTTTTGTACGTTTCTATTTTTTTCATTAGGTCCCGTTCGTAACAGAACAGAAAAAGATTCGCAAGGAGAGGTGCACATTGTGTACCTATGGGAATTCAATGACCTTTTGATAAACGACGTTGCCAAAACGAACAAACATATTGTCTAGGAAAAGATACAGTGCCTAAATCACGTAATCGCAAGACCAGAAACAATGATTTTTGTAAGTGATATAAGAGTAGAATCATTGATTTTTATTACAACAACAGAAGAGTCGAAAGCCATGTAACAAGTTGTCCCAATCTGGAATAAATCAATTTATATGGAAGTGTTTTTAAGAAATTCAAAATAATCACGCTTGTTGTAAAGTATTGTTTAAGACGTCCAGAGTTTTCAATTTAAAGGTCAAGAAATGATGGTGGTGTTGGTATGTAAATGGATCCTTTAGTTTCGAGTTCATTACCAAGGTAAATAATAATTCTGTTTTGTAGTTGACTATATAAAATGAGAGTAACTTTCAAAATGAAAGGGCAGATATAATGAGAAGGATAAAAGGAAACGCTTACAATGGCCGAAAAACACAGTCACATGCCACATATACCAAGGAACTACACAAGATAAAAAACAAATATAGGACAAACGTAAACAACTATAGGAACTCGGGACAGCGACTTTGTACCGGCACTAACAAAAGCAAGTGATAGAGTTCTTTGTACCGGCACTAACAAAAGCAAGTGATAGAGTTCTTTGTACCGGCACTAACAAAAGCAAGTGATTGAGTTAAACTGGATTATGGTTACCCAAACCTTACCTTTCTCTGTTTCATTTCCCTACAAATAAAAACCAATACAGGAAGCAGATATTAAAGGACCTGGTCTGTTTATTGTCCTTTTCTGCACTAACCCTTGTATAAAGCTGGTTATAAACCCTTGTATAAACCTGGTTTTGTATGAATAAATAATTGAAAAGACATGGATGTAGCGATGTTTGACATTTAGTCAATGAATTCCACTCATACCGGGGCTAGGGGCCGTCTTGAATATTTGCTATGATGTATGAGCAAAGCTCATTGTTGAAGGCCTCATGGTGACTTCCAGATGAAGAACAATTATAAAAGCGTTGTTTGTTTCTTTGCTTGTTTTTACCATTTATTTGTAGAGAATTTTCTCATGTCATTTACTCAATATCCTTTCATTCACCATTTATCTAAACTTTTGTTTATTTTATTAAAACTAAGGAGTATCTCCCTTATGCAAAGTTCTGTCCTTAGCTGATTTTGGCTTTACGTTAAGATCATATTGGTTATTTGTTCTCTACATGTATCAGTTTTTAAACATTTTTGAGTTTATTGTCTTCCAACGTTTAGATTTTATCTGCCCGAAGAGACATTAGTTTTCCTGTTTTTGTAATTAGTTGTCGAAATACGCATATGCAGAAAATAAATTCACAGTAATTTCGGTATTTAGTTATTACGACTGGAGTTTGTCTCACCTGCAGTGTGGAGTCCGTAAAAAGATTCCCTGTGCGAGAGATGTATGCTCTCTAAATATTTTAGTTATGGTGTTCTTATTCGTGAGAGAATTACTCATATGGATATACTAGCAAAGTTTGTAAATTTGAAATGTTATTCTGACCACCTGTTTTCAGTGCCAACATCTCGCTATTTTATTATGCCAAGATTTCTTACAATCGACTTGCTGAGTGTCAGGTGTTGGTCTATATGTTATAATCGTCTACTAGGTTAAGACACCAGTGCTTTTTCAGGCAACACTTGACAGTGATTGTAACAGCACTTTGCCAGTTTAATTGATGTTTGTTGATATTCCCACATCCATAACCAGAAAGGACGTGGATGTAGCGTTGTTCGACTTTGGCCAAGAATTCCACTCAAACCGGTGCTAGGGACCGTTTTGATCTTGCTATGAGGTATGGGCAAAGCTGATTGTTGAAGGCCTCATGGTGAATTCAAGATGCAGAACAACAAGTTGTTCCTCTGCTTGTTATCAGCCATGTTTTTGTAGAGATTTTGTCTCATGTGCAATTACTCCATATACTTTCATTCGCCATAACATAGGTATTCCCAATGTCTGCTGTTTGAAACAATTAATCTCCAAATTTGACAAATATGTCGTCAATTAAAGTTTTTTTTTTTATTACTTCCTGTAATACGACATCTATATTTAAGCATATAGCATACAATGTAATGTTTTATGTATCTTATCCCAGTAATTAGTTATTGTACTTACCACAAATTAAATATCTGCTTAATGATTTCAGATCAATAAGCGTTGTCAACAATGTCCATGCGGGAAATATTAAATTCATTTCGTCTAAAAATTTGCACAATCCCATAATGTTTAAAATTTGAATCACAATTATTTAAGAAAAATCAAAATTCCATTTCAATACGATGGTCAATACCATATTTTCGACAGGTCTGTTTTTTATGGAGTAATAAAATTATCCCACACTTTTACTCTTAGCCATATCAATGAAACCCAAGTCTCATCGTGTCTTCATCTGATCGTGATAACCCAATGGGAATACTGATAATGTGTATTGTCCAAACAATTAACGTCGATCAGAACATTCTACCAATATCCATTGTACTAATGATGAAAGTGACAACTAAATATACTGCTTTAGCAATTGACATATGTAGTCAACTCGTTCAAGTATCAATTATTTCTTTGCAGATAAATGGGAGCGTCATAAAAGACAGTAATTAATTAATTGACTGTTAGGTAATCAATTGATTTTTTAAAGACATTTTCTGCAAGCATATCATTGACGATTGTAAAATGATTGTCAGCAAAACAATTCCACAAATTGTCAGCAAAACAATTCCACAAATTGTATTGGTATTTGAAAAGTCAGCTCCAAATACTACGTTCTAATAAATTACATTCCATCAGGGTGTAATTAAGATGTCGTAAGGAGGAAGGTAAAGATAAACACTTTATTTTGACATGTCTAATTCATTGTATCTGCATCCGGAGAAACCGAAAGCCATATAACATTCCCAAAGCAAATGAACGTCGTTCATAATTTACTTACTGCCTAAAGGAATTGAAATATTTTACCAGTATGTAACGATTTTTTTCAAATGTCATCAATTCAAATCCCGGTATATTTAAATGCTGTCTAAAATATTGTAGTAAATTTTTCAATTTATGGTTTCCGTTTTCTTTTTGAATTTTAATCTAATACTTTGGATCAGCAAGAGAATTGTGAGGAAAATTATTCAATGATTCAAGTCCCGTTGGCATCATCATCAATATAGATAGTAGACCAACTTATATCATTACTTTCAAATTTCAATTACACTCCAAATAAGCTATACTTTTATATTTCAGTTATTCTGTGCTTGTTCTTGAGAAGATACAGTATCATACTTTCATGGTGAATGAAAGGATATGGAGTAAATGCACATAAGACAAAGTCTGTACAAATACATGGTAAAAACAAGCAAAGGAACAACGCTTTTATTGTAGTTCTTCATCTTGAAGTCACCATGAGGCCTTCAACAATGTGCTTTGCTCATATCCCATAGTAAGTTCAAGACGGCCCCTAGCACCGGTTTAAGCGGAATACATGGATACACTATTATACATAACGGTGTTCGCCATCTATCAATGCATTCTGCTCAACCCGTACTAGGTGCCGTCCCGACCTTACTTTGAGGCCTCAAAATTCTCCACTATTAAATGTAAGTCTTTGTACAGTTCCTCTTGTTTCAGAATATTGAATAGCCACCTCTTTATGTAATTATATACATAAAATGATTAAAGTTACAGTCTAAAGAGACACTAACACTACTCATTGGAAACATAAGTCAGAGCTTGGTTTATTTGACCGCAGATCACAGGGCCTAATCTGTTCGCAAAGTATTCCCGAGATGAGTAGTTTGTGGGCGATTACTAAAAATATGTTAACAAACCCGCATCAAAATTGACAAGGTGAGAATCTTTCAACTATATTAGTGTTCATATTGCATTGCTTACAGAGTATTGTGCTTATTTTATAGCAAATGTCATAGTCATTTACCTGTAAAGTTATATTTTAAATTCATTTGTACTTTTTATGTGCAACGTGCACAAAATCTAATATTGTAAGCAAAACTTTCAGCAGGCTGTCTTGTTTATGGCAGATTAAAAATAATTTACAGTTATTTAATGTGTAGCCAGGCAGTAGACCAAAATATTTTCCCGAGGTAATGATGGAAACAGCTTAGTGTTCTATTGTCTGACGCCAATGGCTGAGGGCAATTTTCTATTACCGAGGGAAAATGATTCTGAGCTATTGCCTGACTACATTTTAATGTTTTATTACCTAATTCATCTGCACAAACGAAAATTGTTGCAACAAAACTCAAATTCACTGCAAATTATTTTACTTATATTATTATTGTGATACACAAATGATAATTTGAAGCAAAAATGCTTAGTAAATCTGAACAAATAAAAATTGTATTTTTAAAATCAACATTTTTAATAACTAATAATGTGTAAAATGATGTATATGTTTTCATGTTGAATCACTTCATGTGCATTTCCAGTGCATATTTTCAAAACCATAGCAATTGGTTCTGCCAGTCAAAACTCTGTCTGATTTTTTGTGTTCATTGTCTTGTAGTATTTCTGTCATTATCAGTTATTTGAGGTTGTTTATTACAAAGAACGTTAGAAGAAATAAAATCCCATCAAACGTGTCAACACAAAAAAAATCCATGTCACTGAAATCAATATGGTTTTGACCAATAACATTAGCAAGAAAATAGAACAGTAATGAATATTCATAAAATTGTTCTGACCAATCACAGTAGCCAGGCAATAGAACAGCAATGAAAATTCGTGAAATCCTTTCAACCAGTCACAGTAGCCAGTTAATAGAATGGTAATGAAAATTCATGATGAAAGCATTTTGACCAGTCACAGTAGCCAGGCAACAGAACATGCTAGGCAATAGAACACCATGAAGTAAAATACTTAATAGTAACAATCTCCAGAATACAAAATACTTAATAAAATATGTAAACAATAATATTGGGAAATAATTTTAGTTATAACTAAAAAAATATCAGAATTCTTGTATACCAGTAAGTGGTAATTAAACAGGAACTGAAAGACAATTTATTTAAAGTTCTATTTTCAACATTTATATTTGCTTTTATGCTAATATTTCACTGTAATCGATATAGCTATAAATGTAAACTTTTTAATTTGTAAAGGAGATGCATCTTTGATTTAAATAAAACATAACATTGAAATTGACAACGGTGCGAGCAACAAATTCTCCCTCAACAACAAAATCAAATGCACACCAAATCAGGAAAATATTGAAAATGAAAATAAAGATAACACGGGAAAAGGATTAATGCATCGTGATGATGAAGATGAGAAAAAGGTTATGATGCATTTGAAAACGTGAACGACATCAATAAAAATCAAGCAGTTGTAAAGTCTGACATAGTAATTAGTTAAAATGATCAGATACATGTAGATGTCTACAGTGAAATCGTTGAATCCCAATGATATAGAAGCAAGGAACATTGTATTCTACTGCCGTTGTTCTGACGGCACGACAAAAAGATGATCATACCACTTAACAATAAATGCTAAACATTGTTGACTGCCATTGCTGTGAAAATATACAATAAATTAATTTTCTGAATTTAAGAGACCAACACTCAATCAAAATGTTTCCAAATATAAGGAAGGATAGCATAACAATATTCAAGTCTGTGACATACTTTAAGGTATAAGTGATGTTATTTGTCGAAGGTCTCATGGTGACTCCCCAATTGAGGAACAACTATCAAACCATTGTCCCATCGTTTAATCGTATCCTGTATTTGTGGGGCATTTGTCACCATGTATTTTTACACTAGATGCCTTTGTTTGTTCGTTTAGCGCAAAGTTTGTGTCTCGTGCAGAGTGGAGTCCGTTAAAAGAATCCCCGTGCTGGAAGTATATGCTGGCTGTATAACTTCAGTAATCGTGTACTGATTCATTTTAGAAATTTCCATATAAAAGCTCTTGGCTTTGGCTCTTGACAATTCTCTTCGGTAATTTTGTTATTACTCTCAATACCCATTTGTGGCTTTCGTTTTTACCAAAATAAAACAAAATACATGTAGATCATTCTGACCATCTGTATAATGATAATACTGGCTATATTTCCCGGTTTATTTGCCAAGTTTTCCTACAGTCAACTCGATGTGCTTGTGTGTTTTATTGTATTTTGGTTACTTTGTCGGTAAGTACTTTTCAGGGTATTTGTTTGCCTGTTGACGATCATGGATCCGTGCCCATGCCCATCGGTAGAGTACTTTGTCCGGTATTTGGATGCCTGTTGACGATCATGCATCCGTGCCCATGCCCATCGGTAGAGTACTTTGCCCGGTATGTGTATGCCTGTTGACGATCATGCATCCGTGTCCATGCCCATCGGTAGAGTACTTTGTCAGGTATTTGGATGCCTGTTGACGATCATGCATCCGTGCCCATGCCCATCGGTAGAGTACGTTGCCCGGTATGTGTATGCCTGTTGACGATCATGCATCCGAGCCCATGCCCATAGGGAACATGGATGTAGCGTTGTAGCGGTTCTATGCTGAACTAAGTATCAGGTTTGAGTGTTTGCATAATTTGAATGTCTTATGGTAACTTTAAGATGAAGAGCAGCAATAAAAGCGTTTTTCCATTTGCTTAATCGTACTGATCTATATATTTTTATTTGTTTGGACAATTTCATTCATATGAACTTCTTAAGGAGTAAGAACGGATGTGTCGACAAGGAAAGTGTCGCCCGCCATGTTTCAAATATTTTTAAAGCCAATTCGTTCCAGGAAAGAAACTGCAAAGACGAATACTTCCCAGATTTAGTCTGATGTTTACACAACTCGAATACATTTAATTGGTCAAAGAAGTTGTGGCGGCGACCATAGTTGTTTCTTTACACCACTGAAGTTTAGTTGTTTTTTTCTTTTTTTTCTTTTTTTTTTTCGTTTTTTGTTGTTGTAAATAATGAACATGTCGGTGAATTCCTTGCAAAGGGAGGGTACTCTAGAATATCTCATCAGCTGAGCGACATTTGGCTGGCGTTTAGCTTTGGATGCTGCTATTGTGGTATAGTAGGTGTATTACAGCCAATTCATTTCTTTAAATTTTCAAGAAAAATGTCACATTTTCAGACCTCCTTTGACAATCTATCTTAAGTTTAACTTTTTAAAGAACATATGTATTTCCGGAAAGGTACATACTTTCTCCACAATATGTATCATTTATCGATTTCTATCAAATAGTTCTAAAGTTTCAAGCTTTAGATTGTAAAGACCTACTTTTCATAAGTTCCAAACTCTGACTGGTATCATGGGATTGTATTTTATAACAAAACAGTTGTGTATAATGGGATCTTGTCTGGGTCTTAATTTTAGTAAACATGTACTGTTGCTGCCTGTATTATGACTTTTATTTGTTCCTTTGATTTTGTAATTTATTGGGGCAACGTCTATCGTCCTAATTCAAATGATCAATAATAGACAAACGGACAGAGCTTGACGTGTTTTATAAACACAAATAGTGTGTAACAAACCCATCAGGATAAACATAGTATGAATAGGAAAAGAACTGACATGGAAGTGTGTTTATATTAAAATGGAATATGCACCAATATTGAAGTATATTACTCTTATTGCTGAAATAGTTCTGTTTATATGCAAAATTCCTATAACTTAAAAAATACAATTCACAGCCTTCCATCATTATAGTCGCAGTTTAAGAAAAAACAAAAACAATCACTGATTTCTAACCCAATGGATACAAGTGTTAGTCAACATAATTTTAAGCATTTTTTTTTCTCTATGTGCACGATATATTTCAGGCATATCTACGTTATTTTAATAGTGTTGAAATATTAATGCAACACACGTTTCATCTCGGCTTCGTCTTATCTTCATAGCCCCAGGGGATGTATTACAGTGGGTTATATACAAATTACTAATGTAGACAAATCGATTAACAAATAAGTTACTTTTCCCCGAGTTCATAATTGTATAGATAATAACAAAACATAAATATTCCTAGAAACAACGCCAAAACAGGAGCTATTTATTAGTTTATACATAGAATTGTCGGGAAATGCGAGAAGTATATTAGTGATGTATGATGTCTAGCGTCGGTGTTAAGAATTATTAATACGCCATTACGTAAGGACTATTTTTTTCGGACAATGTATTATACAACCATATTGACATTTTGATATTTAACCTTATGTAAGTAATGGCATTGCTGACTATCGTTGTGCATTATTTAATCTGTTCGGTAGAATATGAAGCAATTGCAAAGCTATTTCAAATCGGACTAGAGCGATGGTATGAAAATATCTGTTGTGTTTACATTGTCAGAAAATTCCATATTGACCGAGAGAATTTATAGTTCCAAAAGTCACATGTTCATAGGATAATTATATTGTCAGCAGATTTTCTATTGATTCAATAAAGTTTAAGTCAAAAAAGCCAACTCGCAACATTCAACCGCTAATGTAATCCCACAAATATAAACCAAAGATCGTTACAATTCCGAGTAAAACGTTGAAATAACCAAATTTATTTCATGGGGAGTAAAACCGGTCTGAGCCGACTGGAAATGCTTTTTTCTGCCTTTTATGTTTGTATCAAGCGTCATTGAGTCTCTCGTGCAGTGAAGTCGGTAAAAGGATTTCCAGCGTTCTCTTCGGTTTTTCTTGGTCGTGCGGGAATTTCTCATATAAATACACTATCAAATAACAAAATACAGAAGTAAATGAATTTAATTTCTGCATATGGCTATTTTGACAACTCGTGTCTCTTCAGTGCAGATCAGATCAAAACACTTGGAAGACTATAAACCAAAATCTGAGAGAGAGCATCAATAACCAAAAACGTCTAAATGGAACGCCAAAAACAGTCAGAGACAGAGCATTGCAAGAGGGAGACGCTTCTTAGTTGCAAACAGAATTTTTAAGATTGAAAGATATTGCAAGTACCAGGTTTCCTGCTCAGAATTAACAATTTTCCTTTTTTTCCCTCAAATTCAATTTATTTTGCTCAATATCCATTAAAATAATCCCCATATCTCCAAGTTTTTAAAAATCAACTCCATTAGTGCCACGTTGTTGTCGCTTGTCGGGCAACGAATGACATTTTTTAAGAGTACCCTTTCGCATTGATGTATATAAGGACAATGGCATACATCTCACTGTTACTGCGGATGTCTACTGAAATACACGATGATTCTTTACCAAACCTTGGGGATTTAAGCTTTGAGTTTTGACTTTTTTACTGTATTGCGACAGTGTTTTTTTTCAGCAGACTAGGCTCCTTGAGGTATCTGGTAGTTTTGCGGCGGGTACTCGTTGACCCATGTTTCAAAATTATGTTTTGACTTATTTTTTCCTTTTCGAGTTAGTGGTCTTAGGGGTCAGTAATGTACTTGAATTGAGTTTTATTTGTGTGTTTATTAGGTTTGGGTACCCATAAACCGGTTAAACCGTACCGGCTGTTACTAGAGCTCAACTCAACAGGTATTAACAGAAGATATGAACATTTGATATCTAGATATGACGTGACTCACAAACAGCTAATTAAAAAGGGCATTTCTCATCTTCTTGGAAATGTTGTTAAAAATGTCACAAACTGATAAATAATCCGGAAAAACTGGGACGTAACTTACATTCTTTACGTAATAGTGGATATCGACGAGATATTCTGAACAAATCCGTTAAATTGGCTTTGGATTCCAGTGACCTGAAGACTTTACATATAAACTGGCCTCTCACTGATATTGCCGATGTCTACTAAAATACATGAAGACTCTTTACGTTTTGAGTTTGATTTTTCTTCCGAAGTGCGACAGTGTATAACCTGGAGACTAGATTCCTTGAGCTAGCCGGCAGTTTAGCCTGGCAACTAGATTCCTTGAGCTAGCCGGCAGTTTAACAGCGAGCACTCTTTGACCCTTCTTTCAAAATTAAGTTTTGTCATATGCTTTTTCTGTTCCAAGATAGTGGTAATTGAGTTAGTGTTCTACCTGTATTGGATTTTATTTGCATGTTTATGATACTTTAGGGAAACCGGGTAGAGAAAGGGGAGGTTTGGGTACCCATAAACCGGTTTAACCCTAACACTGGTTTTTGCTAGTGCCGGTACCAAGTCCGGCTATCCCAAGTTCCTATTGTTATTTATGTTTGTCTCTTGTGTTCATTATTGTTTTTCTGGTGCAGTTTGCTTGTAAATTGTGGCATGTGATTGTAGTTCCTGGCCATTGTAGGTGTTTTTGCTGTTATCCTGTAATTAATCAGGGACAAATTAAATCAAATGCGATACGACTCAGGAATGTGAAAAATAACCATCGGAAAACTTGTTAACTATGTTTATTTAAGTTTTTTTCAATTAATTTCACCTTTGTAAATAAGTGAGAACCGAACCGTCAATCCAAGACGAATAATCCAAGGACAATGGCAACATCGAAATCAACAAATGAACAGATACACAACATGAGTACGGCACAGAAAAGAAAAAATGAAGACACACACACACACACACACACACACACACAAAGATGAACAACGCGGACCCAATAAAAACCATTGGTGAGATCAGGTGCACCGGTAGAGTAAGCATCTCCTGTTTCTTATAAGACAACCGCCGTGTTGAACATGTCAAATCCGGTAGTAAACTCAAATCCGGTAGAGGAAACA
>MJUU01062250.1:2934-19213 GCA_002080025.1 Modiolus philippinarum
ATGTTGTAAATAATTATCTTGGCCCCAGATAAGTTGAAAATGAATAATCTTGCCTGGTTACACTTGAAAATAAATATTCAGTCCACTCCTGAACAAAGACCAATATTGTAATACAAGAAAATAAATAATCTGGTCTCCAAAGGCTTGGAAATAAATATTATGACCAGAATAGGGTTGAAAATAAATAATCTAACCTTTCCAAATTTGCCAGGCCAGCCCTCAGGCCCCTAAAGTTCTATTTGTAAAGCCAATACAACTGATAAGATGCTTAAACCCTGGACTCTTTCCTTAGTTTGTGTTCTCATTCTGTCCTCTTTATAAGGTGTTTGGTTATGCATAGTCCTGTATAATTAAAACACGGTATACTAGAATGAATGCAGTGTCTAATCATCAAGCCTGGATGAACTATCATTTACTGAAAACCTTCAGCTACTAAAGTATTGTTTGTTTGTTTGTTTTGTTTTAATTTTTTCTGGTTAAGTCTTGGCAGATAACAAACAGCTGACTTACCGAGATGAACTTGAAAAACTGGTCCGTAGATACTTTTGTATTTATTGAACACCTCATGCTTAAATTTTGCCTGCACAACTGTAAATAAAATGATCAAGAACATTAAGTCGTTCAATATTCACAGTGAAGGGCATAATAAATGAAAAAAAGTTGAATATGAAACTTGGTAGGTAACTACACATTTTTGAACAAAAATGTGAAATCGGTAGGTGTATATAATAATTATTATTTTCACAGGACTGAAAACTTTGGACAATATGGTGCACCACTTTACTTTGCCTTGTAATAAAGTAACAAATAGAAGTAATAAAGCGGAAATGCGTATGAAAGTCGCGTGCAACTAAAAACCGTTTTCATTGATACATTTTAAAGGGCAAAACGCCAATTCACGATCATGCAAAGGTAAAAATCCAAAAGCACGAATGTAAAAATAAATTGAGCAAAAAAGAAAACACGATTCTACATGTTTGAGTTCCGGCTATTCACGTCTTATGGGACATTTAAAAAAAAAAGAAGTTCACTTTTGCCTTCTGAAAAAAACACAAAAATAAACTTATTCGACCAGCAACTAAATAGTAGCTTTTAATACCTTAATATCGGGAGAAGACTTCATAAGTCTGTTTAACTTGTGTCCTATCCCTTTTGTCATTATATGAGCAAATAAAATAAGTTTAACCTAATCAGTAGACACTTAATTGAGAATATGCAATCTTAAGCACAAACGAAAGTGTGTAGAAAAGACATCTAAAATAGGGAGGTTACACCAAAATGTCCACTTCGCAACGTTTCAATTTCCTCTTTAAAAATGAGAAAAATGTTTATGTAACGATATTTTTGTAGTACATTTGTATCTGAACCGGAGAGAAGTAAGTACTAGATAACAATAAGATTAATCTACAAAATCAATAGTAAAGCACCACAAGTACTAGTATACTTTTAACGTTTGTGACAGAAAACTATAAAAAAAAAATATGCAATATTCAATTCACGAATTCAAACGGAAACCCCTGCAATAGGAAATATCATTCAAGCATCTAAATTACTCATATTGTACCTTCAATATTGTATCAAGCCATTAAAGTTTCTATACAGATTTTCTTATAAATATTGAAAAATGTACGAAAATATGAAAAGGAAATGGGGTAAATGTCAAGGAGACAACATCCCATATCCAGATTAAAACGACCCAAAAGAAAGCATCTAGGGGTCACCGTACGGCCTTCAACACAGTGAGGAACCTCACACCATAAAGCAAGCCCTAAATGGCCCCAAAAAGGTAAAAAATGTGAATAAATCAATGGAAATAAACCACATCCAATAACCCAAATGTCAAGAAACTAAAATTTTATAAGAAGACAAGGACAAGCCAATGACCAACATATTCCTGACTTGGGACAGGCGCAAAAATTGCGGTGGGGTTAAACTCGTTTTCTTGGATCCAAACAAAATGTCCAGTTCGCAACGGTCCACTTCGCAACATTTACGCGGAGAGAATGAACCGTCGCATAATGGACATAATCAAACATTTAGCTGTCAAATGCGATTAAAACATATTATTCTACCTCTTGTTTATATATCAATTGCCAACGAGCATGCATCAGAATTCTTGCAATTTATGATTATAAAATTTGCAGTAGAGGTGCAGTAGTATGTCAAACACACTACGAGGTTTTGTCCACTACGCAACGTCCTTATAACGTTACGAAGTAGACCGTTGAACAGTGGACGTATATACATGTTACTGGCGATTTCTTCTTTGTCATTTATCCTAGAAACCACAATTCAACAATAACCGTACAGTTCACCCGGTTAGTTCTGATATTATGAATTTCAGTATTCTATTATGGACGTCTCTTGGAAATATTGACCGTTTCGAATTGGACAAAAAAAAAAATTACGGTATCAACTGTGCAAACGAATTCAATCACCAAAGAGTAACGGTATGTAACATATCTGTTCTATACTATTTCACAGATAAAAAATTAGATGACTAACGTTTCTACAGCACAAAATGTAATTTCAATCTCTGTTGACTAATTTATCGTTGGCGTTGCAAAGTGGTCATTTTTCCATGGCCGCCCATTAAAAACTGATTTGAGAAAAATTGTTACAACTTTTTCAAATGAACGAACTCTTTTTCAATTGTTTCAATGTATTTCTTGAAGATATTCCATGGAACAATTGTGTGGCCTGCACTTTAAAAGAGCCATGTTTGGCTCGATTAACCTCTACAATCTGTAAAATCAAAATTCTAAGCAGGTATATGTCTGGATCAGGAGAAAAAACATATCCTATAAATTTGGATAGAATATAATAAACAAACCAAATTAACGTTTGAGCTATTTTTTGCTCAGTGAACCTCTAAAATCTGTAAAATTGATTTTAAGTATCAGGTGCACAATAAGTTCAGCTGAACAACATATCCTGCACGTTTGGTTGGAATATGACTTAAAGTTTTTAATTAGTTCAAGATTAACCAATTTAATAAACCGAGAAAAGTGTTACGAAAATTTGTACCATTGACCATTTGTTGAAAATACTTCAAGTCGGTAAACAGGAAATAGATGTCAGACAGAAAGGAATTCAATAAGCGCAATATGGAACCCCATACTTAAGCCACATACATAATTTCAAGTGGTTCTAATTTGTAGTTGCTGAGAAAAGTGTTACGAAAACTTACATATTGTTGAAAATCTCCCAAGTTGGTAAACAGGAAGTAGATGTCCGACAGACCTGAATTTGATCAGCACAATATGGAACCCCATACTTAAGTCACATACAAAATTTCAAGAGGCTGTGATTTGTAGGTGCTGCGAAAAGTGTTACGAAAATTTGTACCATTGACAGTACCTATTGAAAAATAATCCCTGTCGGTAAACAGGAAGTAGATGTCCGACAGACATAAATTTGATAAGCGCAATATAGAACCCCATACTTAAGTCATATACAAAATTTCAAAAGAGTGTGATATGTAGTTGCTGAGAAAAGTGTAAAAGTGGGACGGACAACGACGACGACGTCGACGTTGCCGCAAGACGACTATAGTGATCCGATATGTCGCCACACACTACGTGTGCAGGCGACACAAAAGTGGGATGTTTGCAGATATTTTTCAGTGTGGGACAGACATTTGTTTGCTATTTTCGGGTACTTAAGCCCAAAATACCCACAGATGTCCTATTCACAAATTAATACAATATTCTTTCGATTGTTCAGCAGAAACTATATTTACCAACAGTGGAAAGAAAAAAGAAAAATGTTAAAATTCAAATAAAAAATTTCATTGCACAAAAAAAATGACTTTTTTTAAAAGGTCCCTTATACGTTTCATTCCTAATGTTGGGGTCATCAAGTAATTTGCCTCTGGATTTAATCACTAGCACTATGATTTATGCAAAATACGCTGGCCCTCTCAGCAAATCATTACAATACCTTGAATTAAAAGACGATATGTACATTAACAAGAAAATGGTGCAGGGTTATTTTCGTTCAACGAGTTCTTACTACCAATGATGACGTGTTTTATTGCGTATTTAGTTATAAATAATAAAAATTAAACCTGCAAGCCAAATTATTATCATGTTTGTGGTTAAATCATATTTTTAGAATGTTTATGCTCGGTACCACTTGTACCATCCTCATCAAAACTGCATGAACAGTCCAATGCACGTAGTCGCAATACTTATGGAAGTCTTCGAACATGTTAAAGTGTTTTTTGGAGTTGAATCTGAAAATGGATAGTGGGAATCAAAGATCTATAGTATAGCAACTGCTGTTGAATTACGACCGGACACTACCGCAATGGAAGGGGGAGGTTTGGCGCGCCATAAAACCGGTTTAACCCACCATTTCTTTGGAAATGCCTGTACCAAGTCAGGACCATTGCGGTTTACAATTTTTCCGGTGGTTTTACACCTGCTTTGTATTTTTGCCCCTCGATTGTGATTTTGTGGTCAGATCTGTTCGGTAATTTTGTCATTACCCTTATGCTATATGTACTATACCTCAGCTATATCTCCTAATTCTAAATTATGCATACTACTAACAAACCTTAAGATTAATATATTATTTGATACGTCTTTGTTTTGATTTTCATTAGTCATGTGATGTTTACAACGCATGGGGCAGATCATGCCTACCCTTCCAGAGCACCTGATGATACCTCCAGTTTTCGTGGTTTTCATTCCATTTACAACGCATTGGGCAGATCATGCCTACCCTTCCGGAGCACCTGATGATACCTCCAGTTTTCTTGGTTTTCATTCCATTTACAACGCATTGGGCAGATCATGCCTACCCTTCCTGAGCACCTGATGATACCTCCAGTTTTCGTGGTTTTCATTCCATTTACAACGCATTGGGCAGATCATGCCTACCCTTCCGGAACACCTGATTATACCTCCAGTTTTCGTTGTTTTCATTCCATCACGTTTTGCATTTGTAAATAGACAAAATTTTAGTCTTTAAGCTCACCTGGCCTAAAAGGCCATGTGAGCTTTTGCCATCACTTTACATCCGTCGTCCGTCCGTCCATCGTTCGTCAACAATTTCAAAAATCTTCTCCTCTGAAACTACAAAGCCAATTGTATCAAAACTTCGCCTGATGCATCACCAGGGTATACAGTTTCAAAATTATGTTCGATTAGTTGAAAGACCAAACAGTATGGCCGTTGTTGTTAAAAATAAAACATAAGGATAAATTGTAGTTTTTTTTGCGAATAAATAAAAAACCATTACAAAAATCAAAAATTTGACGAGATAAAAATGACCAGCATGGCAAGATCTATCTGCCCTGCAATTTTGAAGAAAATCCGAAAACATGTCTTGGAGTATTGCCCTTTTTCTGCAAAATGTTCAAAATTTTTATATATTTTATTTTCCATTAGAAAAACTATAACAGAGAGAAGTCAACTTTAAATTGCAAAAGTGTTCAGCATACCAAGTACTACCCACATGAAAATTTTAAAGAAAATCTAAAAACCCATGAAGGAGTTATTGCCCTTTATTTGTTTTATTTTTGTAATTCTATATAAATTGTCCTATATTCAAAATTCTTCTTCTTTGAACCTGCTATGCCAATTGTAAACAAACCTTGCCTGAAGTATCACCAGGGTATGCAGATTAAAATTTGTGTTCGATTAGTGGGAAGACTAAACAATATGGCCGCTGTTGCTAAAAATATAACAAAGGGGTAAATTTCTGTTTTTGTTTTCTTGGGGTTTTTTGTGTTTTTTTCTTTGTTTTTTGGGTTTTTTTTTTTTTGTTTGTTTGTTTTTTTTTTCTGTTTTTTTGTTTTTTTTTTGTTTTTTGTTTTTTGTTTTTTGTTTTTTTTTTTGGCAAATAAGTCAAAAACCGTTACAGACATCAAAAATCTGATAAGGAAATGAAATGATCAGCAAGGGAAGATCTACCTGCTCTGCAATTTTGAAGAAAATCTGAAATCTTTCTAAGAGTTATTGCCCTTTTTCCGTAAAATTTTCAAAATTTTAATATATTTTTTATTAGATGAACCATAACAGAAAGATGTCACCTTTAAATTGCAAAAATGTTCAACATACCATGATCTACCCAAGTGGGAACTTTGAAGAGAATTTAATTATTCATACAGGAGTTATTGCCCTTTATTTGTCAAATTTTATGATTTTTAGACATTTTGTCATATATTTCAAAAACGATTTAAGATAAAAGTAAAGTTTAAATATCAACAGTGTTCAGCTTATCTGTTGAATACAGTTTAACATGGAAACTATGGGCAAATTTTCTCAATTGTTACTTCTTGAGAAATGTTTCAAACATCAAATTGATATCAAATAGGCCATTAAACATGATAGTAATCTACCAGATGACTGACTTGAGATTAACTGAAATATTATTTGATCAGTAGCAATCAGGTGAGCGATACAAGCTCTCATGTGAGCCTCTGGTTTCTATTCTTTTCCTACATTTCTGGTGAATCTTCAAAATTAAATGTTCAGATTTTAAATATTTATTACAGGTGTACATATTTTTATTTTATATTGTATTTTTTCCGTTAGTAAATACAGAAGGCTTTAGTTTATTTTTTTATTCCTTTGCTACATTTGTAAGGAAGTTTTCTTTAATACACAATGCATATTACCTTCGTAATTTCCCAATAGGGGCAAGGCAAACGGACCAGGTGGAAGCTTATATTTTAACCTATGTCTGATCGTTCTCAAAATTAGAAAGACTACCAGTCCAATGACAAAAGTCCGTATATTCAAGCCGGAGAACAATGTCGTCGTTAATTCAGGCATGCCTATCTGAAAAACAAAACAATGTTACTGATGTACATAAAATGTAAGTGTCGATTCATTTAAAAAAAATCACTTAATGTAAAACATGCATTTGAAAACGACGTGCACGTAACAATGGGACATTACCATATTTTGTGTTTGATTTACGTGTTTTGTGTTTTGTCTTAACGTTTTAATTTGCCTAGAGCACATTCACTATACCTTATAAGGTACTTCCCCTATTTTACATACCTATTTGATTGGTCAATGATTGATAACCAAATACCACTCAAGAGAAAGAAAAAAACAATGTAAGCATTCAATGCATGTCATCAGTAGCATGCTCATTCAGTAAGAAATAATACAAATCCGAAACCACAAAAGAATTAATACTAATCCGAAACCGCAAAACAAACGACATTCATAAATACAATAGAACCCCAAATCTTTTGCATAGACTGACGATTAGATCCTAATTATATAATTTCCATATGATCATATGTATTATGTTTTTATGTAATCAACAGTAACTTCGGTGCTTTGAAAAAANNGTCCATTAACTGAATAATTACCCAATTGACGTAAAATACGACAGTCTGGAATGGATTGATCCATTGTGGCTCTTAAAATGACCCGTACAACTAACTACAGATTAAAACTGCTAGTACTGAAAGAACATGGGGAACGATACCGCAAGTGGATGGTCGCCTCCCAACTGCCACCTCTTACTACTACCATATTCACAATATCTTTGAATTTAAATTCAAGATAATAAAGTGGAAAGGTGAAGTAAATAATGGCAATGTTCCAAGTCATGTCAATATCAATAACACGCAAAAGCTTGCCAGACAAATTTTCAGGAAATCGTTACCACTTACCCCATCTATGCATCTCGCAGTGAATAATGGGCAATAATGTTTCAAAAAATCCACTTGCAGATGTACTCACATCTATTGTCAGTACATACCATCTGGCACATTTAGTTGTAGTAGATATATAGTTTTTACAACGAGAACTAAGTTGATAATGATTTTTTTTTACATCGAGTTAAATAAATTTTGCAAATGTTTGAAAACGAGGCTTGCTGAGTGTTTAATCATTTGACAATTTATTTTACAAGACGTTAGATATTTCATAATTAACGTGTTATGTTGTAGAAAATGTTTCTCCAATGACATAATGTAAAACACCGAGGATTGTGTTCCGAAAAGATTTGACTTTATGTGGACTTTAAACAACAGAATAGGAACTTTCAGTAAAAAAGATACTACCGTGTCTTCTGATAAAACCAATGACATGTTGTATTGATGACATTTTTACTTTGATACCGGTTTCATACCATATAATTGTGCAAAAGTGATAAAATGAGTTGGATGGCATTTCTTATGAATATGAAAAAGAAGGGAAATAGGGCAAATGTCAAGGAGACAACATCCCATCTCTAGGTTAAAACGACCCAAAACAATAAAGCACAGGTCTTCAACATAAAGTATTATACTTCTTATCAAGCAACAATATATACATAATGAAGTTTTATGAAGTTTAATGAAAAAATATATCTGTAAAAATACTTTTTGGATCATATTTCCTAGTGGCCCTTTGATCATTTGTTTACGACAAATCAGAGATCTTCGAAGAAAATGGGTTTTGATTAAATAATGTTTTCACTAGATAATTAATTACCTTAGAATAAAAACAATTTGTCGAATGCTTACGTTCGACACCATGCTGGTATGTTATTTAAAAACTTCGTTTAAAACAGAAGATGATTTCGATAAACTTGAATTCAAACTGGTTGATTAAGCTTTTGTGGTTAAAGGTATAAATAAAATTAACATCAAGAAAGCTACTGGAATTGACGGTATATCCCCCAAAATATTACATTATGCAGTACCAATAGACCACTTTCATGTTTGTTTCTTATCCCTACTTTGGCTCTGTTTTTATAACGTTTTCCACAAAGGGAAGTAACCTACTGACCCGACAGTCAGGTTTACGGTTCCTTTGTAATAAGGGACAGCAGTAGATTTTGAATACATGGGTATCTATCACTGGACTAGGGGTAATATCTCGATTGCCTTTAAATAAATTATTTCAAGCTATTCGGGTACTTACCACAGTGAAAATCGTAACCGTTGCCAGAGAAAATATTTACTGACCGTCCTTTCCCTAATGAGACCGAAAACCAGAATGACGGGTGTTNTATTTGCTGCACTATGTTTTTGCGGAGCGGATTAATGGGCAAACGGAAATATCGAAAAATATTTCCGTTTGCTATTCATGACGTTGACCAATGAAAATGAACGTTACAATTACATTTTGAATTATTACATTATGCAGTACCAATTGTTACAAAACCTATTACTGAACTTGTATGTTGTCTAGTGCTACATTTCCAGATTCAATGAAAATTGCGCAAGTGGCGCCAATCTATTAAAAGAATTATGTTTTGGATAAAGGTAATTAAAGGCCCGTAAGTGTATTTTCGGCAATATCGAAAATATTTGAAACAGCTATAGAATATCAACTCTCGAAACATTTTGAAAACTTATTTAACCCTTTTTGGCAGCTTTTAGATCAGGATATGGTTGTCAGTCAACTCTGTTAAAAATTTCAGACTGGAAAGGGGCACTAGATAAGGACAGATATCTAGCAGCCATACTTTTGGATTTAAGCAAAGCAGTTGACTGCTTACCACATGACTTACTTCTTTTAAAGTTAAAAAATTATAGATTATCTAAATCTGCTGTAAATCTCCTGGGCAGTTATTTATGCAATCGAAAACAATGTGTAAAAATTGGTCAAAGTCTTAGTAATATGCTTGATGTATGTAAAGACGTTCCGCAAAGCTCCATCCTTGAACCTGTGTTTTTCAATATTTTCATCAACGACATTTTTCTTTTTGTTAAAAACTGTGATCTGTATAACTATGAAGATGACAACACCTTATCAAAATCTGGCGAATCTTTAGAACCTGTTAAATCATCATTAGAAGAAGATAGTAAATCACTAATACACTGGTTCTGTTTTAATCAAATGCAGGCTAACCCAGACAAATTTCAAGCCATACAACATGTATCTATTGGACAAAAACTCACTCTGAAAACATAACTTTTAATCTTAATGGTTGTAACATAAAATGTGAAGCTGAGATAAAATTACTAGGTATAGCAATAGACTTTAAACTTGACTTGAACAGCCAAATTTCTAATATATGCAAAAAAGCTGCTAGACAACTAAACGTACTCAAAAGAATTGAGACACACCTAAATAAACTTTCGAAACTAACAATTTACCATTCATTTATCATGTCAAATCTCAGTTACTGTCTTCTAGTATGGCACTTCTGTTCTGAATGTAATACTCCAAAAAATTGAAAAATACAGGAACGTGCTTGGGATTTATTTTTGACGACTATAAAAGCTCTTATAATATCTAACTTGAAAATCAAAATTACCATCACTTAAAGTACGTAGAATGAGAACCATGGCTTTGGAGACATTCAAAATATATATACTCAACAAAAAAAGTTCAGGACCATAAAAGACATTCAGAATATATGTACTCAACAAAAAAGTTAAGGACCATATTCCTTTGAATTCATGTATCTTTAATTTCGTGTTGAAGCATGGACAAAACCACCGATCCGATCAACATGAAATTTTATACAGTGTTTATGTTCCAGACCATACGCGTATTTGGACCGTACGCGTACGGTCCGGACCATACGAGTATTTTTTCGAAATGCCCATACGGTCGGACCGTACGCGTATGGTCCGACCGTGCGCGTACGGTCTGGCTATTTCAAAGTCATGCGTGTTCTTGGATAATATATCAATAAATCAATATTTAATGTATCAAGTTCTTATGTTTAGAAACAAATAAAATTTTCTAAAAATCGTTATTTTAAAGAAAATATAAGAGAAAAATAAGAATGAACTTGACTGTAATTAAGTTTTGGAGATGCCTTCATAAAGTTAACTTACTAATTGAACGTTATTTGTGATAAAATAATAAAGAGACCTTGTGCTTCGTAAACAATAAATGGAATGTTATAAACTGAAATAAAATATATGGTCTTTTTGTGTGAAAATCCTGAGAAAAAAATCATTGAATACCACCTGTAAGGAACACAACATTTTCCCAATTACCCCAAACAGGGTGCGAATCCCAAAATCTTGCAAAGGGACGGCTGAATAAATATAACAGCGGAAATTACACAGTGTTCCAAAAAGAAATACCCCCTGTCCACGAACAAAACTTCTTAATGTAAAACTGAAATTTATGTATTACCTTTAAAATTTGTATGAAAATGTGCATTTTTTTTATTTCACTGCTTCTATAATATACAGTTATATATGTAATATTTTTTTTTAAAAAAGACCTAATAATTTATACGGTTTTCAGTGGTAGTTAGTACTATCAGTTTTGACTGTAACTTACTTCTTTTTTGAATAACGAATGTAGTGTATGTCCTTCTCTTTGTACTCATACGGTCTTAATATACATGTACGCGTGTGGTCTAGCTCGTAGAACACCGTGCACGTATACTCATACGGTCCGGCCGTACGCGTATGGTCCGACCATACGCGTATACGGTCGGACCATATGAGTATACGCATACGGTCCGGACCGTAAGCGTACGGTCCAAATACGCGTATGGTCTGGGACATTTACACTCACCATTATGCACATTTTCTGAAATTTTCACCTGTTCATAAATTCTCATTTTTGAGAATAAAAAAATCACGTTTTTTGCAGAAAATCATGATTTTGACAAATTTTATCGAGTTGTTTAATCTTTAACTTTTTTCAGACTTTGATTTTTTTTTTTAAATTGTTGAAAAGTGGCAAAGAAATGTGCACTCACATAGGCGTACAATGTACCCATTTTGTCCCATACATGAATTTCCACTCTTGTTTCGGTCATTTTCAAAATTTTGAAGGGTATGGTGCTTAGTATAAACATTTCGGCTTAACAGCGTCGTTTGAATCATCAAGACACAAAAATTGTGGAAGAAAAAGGTTCATTGCATCGGTTCATGAATGAAAATGGATTTTTCTGAAGGTGGATAAATTTTTGGGGTGAAACTGCAAATTTCAGAAATGTCAGGAATTGCTTTCCGAGGATGCATGAACAGATGGAAGGTTGACCCCATAGACTTTTTCGAAGTGTCTTACCTGAAAGTATCGAAAACATCAGACACGAGGTCCAAAAAACTGGTTGGCTTTTGCATAAATTGGTCAAATTAAACTGTGTTGTAAAACTTAATACATTTGTAATAGAAATGAAAAACCATGTTCCTTAACTTTTTTGTTGAGTAAACTTTATAATTATGACCCAAAATTGTTACATGATTTAGTTAATTTCAAAAACAGTAATTATAATTTTAGATATATAGGAATAGAAGACCTTCCCCGTCCAAGGACCACAAGATATGGTAAGAGAAGCTTTGGTTATGGGGCAGCAAGAATCTGGAATTCCTTGCCTAACGAGGCAAGGAAACAATCAACCTTTGGGCAGTTTAAAAATTTCATTTCAACCTGATGTTTTCTGAAAATTGTTTCTGTAATGCTTGCCGTTAATCCTTGCCGTCCCACGACAAATGTCTATGCTTTTTATTTATTTATTTATTTTTTTTTTTTTTTTTTTTGGTGCTTTAATTAAATTGCTAGTGCTTTTATTTTATCTCAATTACGCTTGTTTTTAGTGATTTGCTGTGTGCTTTGTGCTTATTAACCTATATTTATGTGTGTGTGTGTGTGTGTGTGTGTGTGCTGATGTCTTTCTTTGTGCATTTTATGTGTATTTATCATATTTTGTGTTGTTCTTGCATGTGCTTTTGTTGTTTTTATAATATCCAAAGTCGTTAAAAGAGCTCTACAGAGCTCATGTTACTGTTATCTATGTATATATTGTATGACGACTATAAATAAAGTTTACTTACTTACTTACTTACTTACTTAGGATGTTTTTTCTAAAGGTTAAAAAAATTGATACCACTAGATTACCCGTTGCAATTTGGTTGAAAATAATTAATTGAAAAATTAAAAGGCCCCTTTGTTCACCTTAATCAAAATAAATGTCATCCGGTTTATTGACGCGTGAATTTTGCAAAACTTAGTTTTACAGTATACTTTTCATTTGCAAAACCCCTTATAAAATTTAAATAAAATTAAAATGCATGCAAGCCTCGTTAATTACAAAAAAGATGGTGGAGTAAAATGACATGTACATTGTACAGATAACTCACATCGTAAAAACATGTACAAATGTACACAAAACCATATCAGTCCAGGTATCGACTTGAAAATTACATAAGAATTTGCACATTGGCCTGGTTATCATTCCTTAACGCCTAGGAAACTCGATGTTCTCAATCAAAAAAAAAAAAACGGCGTCCGGAAATCTGTGATTAACACTTAATAAGTGCAGGTCAACAAATCATAGAATGTCATTCCATATAAATTTTAAAAATAACATTTAATCAATCAAAAACCCTATTCTTTTTTTCGAATAACAATGGTCATTAAGTTTTTTAATTTATATCCGGATTTTAGAATCGCCCCGAAGTGTCTGACTACAATAAACACTATTTCTGTCTTTAAACGAAAATTTTCATATGGTTTTAGTTATATTTTAGATCTTTTACCAGTTTTACATGGAATGACATTCCCCGATTTTAAAAAAAAATATAGGGTCTGTCACTTTGTATTAATTTACTTCCTGGCAGCCAAATCACATTTTGGCTCATTATGGTCACTTTACATGCATTTGCTGCGGGCTAAAATGGGTGTCTCGAGTTGATAAAAGGCAATTATTAATAAGTAACATAAGATATAGATGTGTATGTACATACCTTTAGTCTAGCCGTGTACTTGATAAATTACGTAATGACAAAATGCAACCAAATTGCCCTACTTTTTTTGTGTGAATTCAAAAGAGTGTCATTAGGGTACATGCTAGTTATATATTTGATATTGGATCAAATTCATGGTCAAGTTTATCATGTTTATCGAGTTGGTCTGATCGGCGGTGTATACATGTAGTGTACATAATTGAACTGTAATCCCGGGGCCGTCATGTCACACAGGGTCAAAGGATAAAATCGTAAATAAAATATGGGTGCAAGTAAAATCGTCATTGTATCAACGAAAATTAGCAGTTAATTCTGAAACTAAGCTACAGAAGTTGAAAAAAAGTTGATTTTTAGTCGATATTTTAACTTAAGACACTCTTAAGACACCTCTTTTGATTTCCTAAATTTAGGATTGATTTTAGGATATATCTTAATTTAGGACACGTTCGTTAACCTGACTTAGGAATAAAACATGTTATAAGACATTCTTATGACATATCTTAGTCCTAAGCTTAGTTAACACGGCCCCATGATCTTACCTTTGGCCCCATTAAAAATGAAATGTGACCATAGCCAATAAGGGACCGACCATTTAACCTGAAGGGGGGGGGGGGGGTTTATGGTTTTTTTTTCTGGACAAAAATTTTTTTTCGCGCTTTCCGCGAAACAAATTATTTTTTGCACGCGTATCAACGAAATATTTTTTTCAAAATTAACATTATTTTTTTGGGCAGAATGTCTCCTTCAAAAATTTTTTTTTCATCATTTTGGCAGCCAAAATATTTTTTTTCACATAAAATCAGATCGAAAATATATTTTTAGAAAAAAAACCATAGCCCCCCCCCCTTTTCAAGTTAAATGGTCGGTCCCTAACTACTATATCGTCAATCGATGCGCCATGGTCTCCTCTTTCACAAACATGTATTATGCAGATGAGTGTTATTCCGTTCACCTGTCTGTTGGTTCCTCTTTCACCGTTCTTCTTGGTACATGTATAACAGGAAATACGAATGGTATGTTGTCACACGTTTGGGAAATGGAAATTTTTGTCGCCTTTACAGATGGAACTTCGCATAGCAGTTCAGTGTTGTTTTTCGTATAACTGCGCATTTTTACACTAATTTCCTTACAATGTGACGTTAATTTAGTCGGGCGTTTGAGATTTTCCTGGTTATTTAATGAATCTGCCTCGCTGTATATCATTTCCTATAAATCTTTGTCAATGAAGCCAGAAAAACAGTTGATGATAGCTCTGTCCACCAAAGATACAAATGTTTTTCAACTCCAATGCTTGCCGTTTCAGACAAAATTTGAGGAACATATCTTATCATCAAAATACTTTGTTAATGGTAGTCCGTCAAAAAAAACATATAAAGTGATTCTTTTACTAGACTGAGGGGAAAGACATTCACCGGAATATTAGAAATTGAAGAGATAAAAATGTGGCCCATCTTCTTTCGACTTTCGATACGCAGAAAAGGCGCATTGTAGATGACAACCATACGCTTGCGAAAACTGTAGACAAAATGCATGTTGGGAATACATATGATGCCTGCAGTGTCTATGCATTAAAACGTGCCTGTACGTATGATAGAATGACGAAGCCAAATTTGAGCATGAAAAAAAGTTTTTAAGAGCCTATATCGCTCACCTTGACTATGGCTGATTATTAAATATAAAAGGCATTCTATAATGGTGTTCACTGTTAAATATATTCCCCGCTGGATTCGTTGTAGACCTGCAAGAGGGGCCATCCGTAGATAGTTTTGATCAAGTTCGGTTTTAATTGGATTCATTGTTTCAGACAATAGGCACCAATCTTTAAATATATTCCCTATTGTTGGCAATGGACCTACCGGATACCTTTTTCCATGCGACCATCCAAGGATCATTTTGACTTCCTTTGGTTGCTACTGGACTAATAAAGTTTCGGAGAAATCTTCATTCTCCGAAACTTTACAATAGAGATTATTATGTCGCCCCAGACGTAGTCGGGACGACATATTGTTTTTGGTCCGTTTCTTTGTTATTATTATTATGTCGTCCCAGACGTAGTCGGGACGATATATTTTTGTCGCCCCAGACGTAGTCGGGGCGACATATTGTTATTCTATTGTTTCTTTATTATGTCGCCCCAGACGTAGTCGGGACGACATATTGTTACGCTTTCTTTCTTTCTTTCTTTCTTCCACCTCTTTTTGTCCGGCTTATATCTCAATGATGCCTGGACAGAAATAATTCATACTTGGTACAAAGTTGGAACACTATCTGGGAGGTGCATGCAAGTAAAATTTTTTCAAAGTGGCCGCCATTTTCAAAATGGCTACCAAAATACGAAAAATTCGAAATTCGGCCAATTTCAACAAAAATTGAAATTTTCTCAATCATGCTTCAATGGAATTCATTCATATTCGGTACAAAGTTGTATCACTATCTGGAGGAGGATATGCATGGAAATTTTTTTTCAACATGGCCGCCTTTTCCAAGATGGCCGCCGAAATACGTAATAAAATATCCCAAACGAAGTTGGGAGACTTATTGTTTTTGTTGCGTTTCTTATTATTATTAAGTCTCCCAAACGGAGTTTGGGGAGACTTGTTGTTTTACTGTCGTTTCTTATTATTATTATTATTCTTATTATTATTATTATTATTA